>BQNB010012683.1:0-78703 GCA_026074375.1 Tanacetum coccineum
GCTGATTGGATGTTGACTAATCACATTAATGCTGATTAGATCATTAATGCTGATTCGATGTTGACTAATCACATTAAATGCTAATTAATATTGACTAATCGCATTAGGTGATGAGATGGATAAATGTATGTCCATCTTGTACCAGCTTGTATTTGCTTAAGATGAGAATAATATTGCGAATATTACATTCGTCTTGAGACCAACGGAGAATGTACTTCCGTGGCGGGGTTAATTATTAGGTTACCCGTCCTAATGCAACATTACATTCGTCTTACGACCGACGGAGGACATACTTTCGTGGCTGGCTTAATTGTAAGGTTACCCGTCCTGATGCAAATATTGCATTCGTCTTAGTATTAGGCTTGCAATGCCTCTTACATACTTGAGTTAATTTATAGGTTACTCAGCCTCACTTTAGACTTGCAATTTTCTAAGTGTTCTTTATATCCGGAGATATTTGTGTACAATGAACTTTGTTTGTTCGCACAGAGTTAATTGGGGTTACGTGACCCGTTGTTTAATAAAAAACATTTACACGTATACCTTTTTAATCAGGGTAAAGTAGTATTTCACGCATGTTAAAAATAAATTTTGGGCTAATAAAAAGGATGTAGTCAATGGTGCTATCATACCATTATAACCCCCCCTAAGTTTAATGATGCTATATTGTATTAGTAGCATTAAACTTATATGCTCAATTATCCAAATAACTTTTATGACTTTCATCATTTTCGTAATAGGCCGTAGCCAAAAAAGTATGATTGAAGTCGATTAATACATTGTGATAAATGAGTTAGAGATATTTTTATAACATATTTGTTCCTTATATGCATAATTTACGGAACATGGAGTTTATTATGAAAGTTACTCAACTACGTGTCGGAACACGGAGCTTATTAAAGAGATGGCTCAACTATACATCTGGATGCATATATTGTGTACAGAGCATGAAGCTTATTATAGATATAGCGCGAAAAACATGTCCGGATATTTAGTCATGCGTAATGTAACCCCTTCAACTACCTTCGGTCCGGTTTAATATGTCCGCAGCAGGAATTAAATAATAATTTAAAGTAACATTTGAGAAGTGGACTAAAATTGTCGTACGCATGGCATACATCTTTTTTTTATTATTTATTTTGCAAGTAGATTGACTCACATGGAGTTTTACTTATTTATAAAAACTAATGTAGTACCAGAGACTACATATGCAGAACATTCTTAGGAAACTTTATGTAATGCCAGACTACTTAATGGTAAGTCTGTAGATCATTGATCAGATGGTAGCGATCAATATGTCGATGAATGGTGATGTTCCAGTAGTCGTAGCATAATCATGATTTGGTAACTGTAGTAGCTTTATGAAAAGCGACAATGCTCCAAAACGTACCGAAAGGTCAGTCCTTGGATTAAACAATGGTGTTGCAGTGGGGATTGTTGAGCAGGCGAAAAAACCCAGAACCCGTGATCGGACAAGTTGTACGTGGAGTGAATTGCCAATGGTCAAGTCAACAGATGACGGGAACCAATTATTTTAAAGTCACGGATAATGACATGTGGGTTTTTGGAGGACGAGACGGACCCAAAACGGAGCTCGTAAGACTTTAGATTTTTTTGAAACTTTTAGGTTTAAAGTTTTGCTTATGCATCACTTAGATGACGTGGGTGGCTATGCTCCGCGAGTATCGGTTTCACAAGTTTTCGTCCGACATGTTACAACCGGCGGTTAAATTAGTGTCTAATCTCCGTGTCCGCGTGATGATGCTATATTTTATTAGTAGCGTTAAACTTAATACATAGCATTTAGATGAGTAAAGGACATTTTTATAGAACATCTATTTTGTGTGTGTCATCTACAGAACGCGGAACTTATAAGAATGATAGCTCAATCGTGTGTCCGGATATGATGACAGTGAGTTTATTCCAAAGATAGCTCAACCACGTGATGTGATTAACGGAGCTATTATTTAGTGCTACTTCTTTTATTAGTAGTATTATATGAGGAAATTAATAATTCTCATTTCACTTATTAACAAACGTATTTCATAGGTAGATATGAAATATAAAGTGTTCATTTATGTGTGATGTCCGAATTGTGGAAATTACCTTCGTACATTAACGGGAATGTAGCGGTTAAAAGTAATATGTTTTACTACTATTTATATACATGTTGGTATAATAATATCAAGTGTACACATCCGAAAGGTGTACTAAAAATATTTCTGCGTTTATGTAAATAAGTTTTGTATTCGGCTTGCATATCTACACATATTTTATTATATGTGGACCGTGTATTTTCTACATATTTGATTATATGCATGGGCACACTATTTGCTTTTAGCCTTCATTGTCAATGAGTCATAAAAATGGCCAAGGTACAGTCATGTGTAATGACATAGTAAATCAGTGATTTCAGAGTAGTAAGCTTGGGTGGAGGTGCGCTAGGCCGGAGCCAGGAGCTTACGGAACTGTGCACGCCGAGAGTGGTTCCGCAGCTCTCGCGGTTTTCGTTATTATGGATAAAACTTGTACATATTTTACACATCTGTAAAATTTAAATTAGAAGTGGCCAAAGTTTGGACAGGGCGAAGTAATGAGATACTTTGTTCATTTCCTTGCTATCGTACAATTTTTGGGATTTAGCATATAAGTATCCGTGAAAGCTTTTTTGTGCCTATTTTTTGCTACTTTAGTGTCTCTGGTGTCATTATACACCTTCATTATGATATCTTTAAGTTTCCCTTTGATCACATGGAATAAAACCATAGCTTTAATTGCAGCCCGCATATGATTTAGTTTAAACATGTGTATTTATAAATGGCATTTTATATGTCATTTAAAAATAGGGTTATTAGATTAGGGTTCTTTCCTTCTTTGTCTTCGTTTTACTTAAGTAGTGAACAGCTGTAATATAGGATGGTTGTGGCACATAAACTGATATGACTATACATACTTATCCGATTGCGAGACAAAGTTACATATACTGTAGCCCAATACGAATACAACCAAAATCTGAAATGGATATTATTTAATACTGCTTTTATGTTTGAATATCTCAATTGTTCACCGGCCTAAAGCATTCATTTTTTCTAATACAAACTGCGGGAGAAGGTGGACAGAGGTTAAGGATAAAAAGTCCGGAGGACTTAACTAGAAAATGACGCAGAAGTGGGCTCGTCTTGGAAGAAATGATGGGAAGTCCATTAGCGGCGATTATTATTGTTATCCGGAAATTCCCGAACCGGAGGATAACCGCAGCAACCCCGAAGGTGTCAACATGGTAAATAGTTGACTCAACATATAATGTATAATCTTACATACGCATTAAGAGCTCAATGAGTGTACGGAAGGGTCGTAGCTTCGCGTCTCCATATATAGTTACGAGTTTAGACAACGGAGTATCCTGTGTTGGATTATGGTAGTCGGATAGCACGAATACGTTACGAATATGTGAGCCTATTGGGGGCACACGCGTTAAACACTTAGAGTATGTTTTACTTCACGATAATTATTTAATAGTTGTTAATTACGTTAATTGTTTAACTAGCTTAACAAATATTTAAATATGAACCGAAGGGACTAAAATTGACAAAACCTGAACCTTATGGGTCCCACTTGTTGACCGACCCATATAGCTTCTAGAAGGGGGTTTTGAGATAAATTTTAGAGACAAGGGATAAGTATTGTATTGTGATAAGGATTATGAGAGTATCCTAGTTTATCTACAACTAGGGTTAGAGGGCTATATAAATACCCCATCTCCACCTCATTAATTAATTCACTCGATCATAACACAAACATATACGACATTTATTTTATCCCTAAACTTCTATGCGCATGCATTAAATACATAATGGAACCATCTACGCATCTTGTTTTAATACATGTATGCCTACGTGAACTTTATGCATGGATAATTTATATTCATGCGAATGTATGCGTTTTCCTTTTCCTTGTTTTAATACATGGTACGATCATGTTTTATTAAAACATCAAACCCACCTATGATTTTCGGTTTACTTTGTTCTCCCTTATTCGACAACAACAAAACCATACTTAGGGTTTATTCGGTTTGTTTGGTTTTCGGTTCAAGACTCACGGGGTGCGTTTGGGAATCGATATAACACGTGGTGTTTGGATTCGTGAAGTTATGACTAGCAATCAACTCATACTCGATTGACGTGTTTGTGTGAGCAACCGTAGAGGTGGTAATTTAACCACTATGTTTTCAAGATCAAGATCAGGCGTAAGTTTATTGATTTTTATCATTAAACAAAAGGTTAGTAAATTACTTGTTTACTTTATTAATTGTTAATTCTATGTGCCTTAACTAGATCCAATCCGCTGCGTACTCGTAGCTAAAATGGTTACCTAGAATGTTAAATCCCAACATCCTGGCCCGTTAACAAAAGAAATCGTAATGACGGAAGATGTCAATTGTTTGGAGGTCCGCTGCGTGAGAACCGGAGTCCACACAAAAAGCAACTGCGGCCCAAGTTTTGAAACCGCGTGACGCTGGGAGAAGGTCCCCAGTAGTTGAAGCTTCAAACGGGTCAATTAACAAGATACTCTAGTTCATCTCTTTGCCAACGAATTTAAACGCGAGAATAAACATAGTGTTAATCAATCGACACATATAATAGCGGAGGTACAAGTTGCGACTTGTACCTTGATAGTCTTATGACCAAACATGGAGGCGATGTCCGTACTCTAATACTCGCAAACGTGGTGAACCTTAAAGGACCCGGAGAAAAACATAAGATAACCGGAGCTCGTGACCGGTGGTATCAAGAAAGGTTTCTGGTGGTTGCAGTCATAAGAGATACAACAAACAACGGATTTAAGCAGTGAGATGATGCCAGTCATTCGTTTGATAACAAGCTTAACATGAACATCCATCATGTAAAGGTAATGGCGTAATGCTATTAATTGATAATATCAAACAATGCGTTGTAGTGTTTAACTTGTAAAGCGTTATACCATTTATTCATAAGGTTGTGGATGGTACTGTTATCACTGCTTTGTTTTGGTGGGCTTGGTCAGTGTATTCGTGATGACTTTTATGTTGTGTTTGTTACTTACTATGTGTTGTGTATAATTACTGGATAAAGTAACATGTAAATCATGTATGGTATACATCAGAATAGGAAACGAATGAGTGCTTGAACATGCGGATTTTGATATCTTTGACCGGAATCAAAGTTGTCATGCACTGGGAATGTGCGGTTCCGCAAGTTTTCTTCCAACGGTAGTTCCGTGGTATTATAAATATGGCGCGACAGTATTTTGAGACCTTCTGGCCTGGTCACAAGGTCATATATATAGTGAGGAAATGGGACTTGCTCCATTACACGCCATTGCAACGAGGTGCCCGGGCGTCGCAAAATGTCCAATATAGTTTTTGGTTATTGGAAGTTATACTCAACACCCACTCGAAAGTTCATCGAATCCGTGGCCAGAGGTGGAGGACGGAATAAAAACAACGAATATAAAAGCTGCGTATGGGCACATGTTTCCGGAGTTATGACCTCGGATCGCTTAAGTCGGGGCCTGAACAATCTTAAGCCGAGGGATTCTAGTCGAACAAAGTGTTTCTTCAACCGTTGACCGCTTGGTAGGTCTCAGACTTGTAGTGATGAATCACATTCATAGATTTAGCTGGTTTGAAGACGTAGTTGAATGTTCGCCATTGGTAACTGTTGTGTTTTCTATTAGCGATTTCCAGAACGGAATTGATTTTTGCTTTTCGATGATATGAGAACACGAAGCATAGTTTATTCGCGGTCCCGCGGATGGCGCCAACTTGTTAGTACAAAATTGGTGACCGGGTATGAGATGGTTCAAGATTGCTTGTTAGGTCGAGCCGGTAAGCTATCTTCGGGTTGGATCTTGCACTAAACAAAGTAGATAGATGATTTCCTGCACAAGTAAAGGTAAACCGTTAGCCTTACCGTAGGGACGGACCCCACGATTAGACTTCGGCGTGAGAGTAAGAACACATGTTATCAGAGGTATGTGTGTGTATTGGGGAAGGTGAGAAAATCATACCTTTTGGGGTGTTAGAGGACCCCCTTAATCACATTAATGCTGATTGGATGTCGACTAATCACATTAATGCTGATTGGATGTTGACTAATCACATTAATGCTGATTGGATGTTGACTAATCACATTAAATGCTGATTAGTGTTTCCATATCCGGGCCAAGGCCAGGGTCCACAAGTGGTTAGTACAGTCCAGGCCTAGAGGCCTGTTATACGTACTATACGTCATCAGTCTGCTTCGTTTTCGGACGAAGAGGAAGGTGGTGAAGGCGGCGAAGAGTGGTGGAGCATGTGAGATCTCATGTGACCACCTAATGCTTTACCATTTGTGAAGATTTTTAAGCATAGTTTGCATTGGTGTTTGTCCATTGTTTGAGTGTTTATTCTCACACTAAAAGTGTATGTGGGTTGATGGTTTAATGGTTTGTATGAAGTTTTTCGTTTGTTTTTTTTTGAGGTTTTATCTCTTCATCTACAAACCATGTCTGCGGAAGAAGAGGTACATCTAAATCTTCATCTGCATGAAAAAAATCCGTTTGTTTTGTTCTAATTAATTACTTCTTTCATTTTTGTTTCTTTATCTTTTTACTAGTGTTTTTTACGTTTTCATCTGTTTTTTTTTACGTTTTGGTCAGTTATTTTACGTTTTCGTCAGTTATTTTATGTTTTCGTCAGTTTTATACGTTTTGGTCAGTATTTTTACGTTTTCGTCAGTTTTTTACGCTTTCATCAGTTTTTTTACGTTTTCGTCAGCTATTTTACGTTTTTGTCAGTTTTTTACGTTCTCGTTAGTTTTTTCGTCAGTTAATTTACGTTTATTGTCAGTTTATTAACGTTTCGTCAGTATTTTTTACGATTTCGTCAGTTTTTTTACGTTTTCGTCAGTTATTTTACGTTTTTGTCAGTTTCATTTTACGTTTTCTTTAGTTTTTTACGTTTACGTCAGTTTTTTTACGATTGCGTCAGTTTTTTTTACGTTTGCGTCAGTTTTTTTACGTTTTTGTCTTTTTTTTTTACCCCCTTCTCGTCAGTTTTTTTTACGTTTGCGCCAGTTTTTTTTTTTTTTACGGTTTCCCTCAGTTTGGTTACGTTCCGTCAGATTATTTTTACGTTTTTGGTCAGTTTTTTTTAAGTTGTCGTTTTGTTTTTTTTTTTACGTTTTCGTCAGTCAAATTTTTACTTTTCGTCAGGTTTTTTTACGTTTCCGTCATTTTTTTTACTTTTTCGTTAGTTTTTATACGTTTTGTCAGTTTTTTACGTTTTCATCATTTTTTTACGTTTTCGTCAGTTATTTTACGTTTTCGTCTGTTTTTTACGTTGTCGTACTTTTACGGACGAAAACTTGAAAAAACGGAGGAAAACGTAAAAAACGTACGAAAACGTAAAAAATAGAGGAAAACGTAAAAAAATAGAGGAAAACGTAAAAAGACATACGCAAACGTAAAAAGACGGACGCAAACGTAAAAAGAAAGGCGACAACGTAGAAAAACGTACGAAAACATACAAAAAACGGATGAAGACGTAAAAACAAGCAAAAACGTTAAAAAACATACGAAAAAGTAAAATAACGGACAAAAACGTAAAAAACCAGAAGAAAACGTAAAATAACTGACAAAAACGTAAAAATACAGACGAAAACGTAAAAAAGCGGATGAGAAAGTAAAAAAAACAGACGAAACGTAAAAAAACGGACGAAATGTAAAAAACAGACAAAAACGTAAAAAAACATAAAAAACCTGACGAAAACGTAAAAAAACAGACGATAACGTAAAAAAACTGACGATAACGTAAAAAACTAACGAAAACGTAAAAACAGGACGAAAACATAAAAAAACGGACGAAAACGTAAAAAAACTGACGAAAACGTAAAATAACTGACCAAAACGTAAAAAACAGACAAAAACGTAAAAACTGAAACAAACGAAAACGTAAAAAAAGACGAAAACGTATAAAAACTAACGAAAACGTAAAAATACTGACGAAAACGTAAAAATACTGACGAAAACGTAAAATAACTGACGAAAACGTAAAAAACGGACGAAAACGTAAAAAAACTGACAAAAACGTAAAATAACTGAAGAAAACGTAAAAAAATGTTATATATCGTAGAAAAACGTAGAAATCATAGAAAACGGATTAAAATGGATGAAAACATAAAAAAACGTACAAAAAAGAATAAAGACGGTTGAAAACGTATAAACCCAGAAAAAGTATGAATTATTTAATTATTGTAGAAAGAAGTGAGAAGAAGAGAGAAGAAGAGGTAAGAAGTGAAATATTTTGTCTGAATTTTTGAAGAGGTTAGAAGTGATTTTTACCACTTATCTTTGCAAAAAAAACAAACAAAAAACGTCTGAGAGACTGCAGACGTAAGTGGTGAAAATAGGTTAGAAGAGGTTATTTGGAAAAAACAAACAAAGCCTAAGTAAAGAGAGTGTCAGAGTGTGTTGAAACTTAAAAGAGTAGGTGACAAGCATTCCTTTAACTATAGTAACAAGTGCAATACCCGTGCGTTGCCCGCATACGTCTTATTTTGATGACATTTTGCATAAATTAAAAACGTTTATATACATATAAAGATACATGATATAACAAATCAATGTCATACCATAAACAACATACATCGACGCAATATTTGAATCGTCATATCTACCTTTGTCTTCCTTATATAAAAAAAACTTGACAAGCTGTATTTAACCCTAATAAAATTATATTGTGGACATGTTTTCATTTAAATTTTTTGGTAATGAAATGTTAAAAGGAATAATAACAACTTTAAACAATGACACATAATTTGTTCTTCAATGCATACACATAAATGTTTTATGAGGCACTCGTATATACGGAATTGTAGTGAAATGATAATTCTATATTGCTTCAACTTTTATTCACATTTTTCTAAAATCGGGTTATTATGAAATAAGAAAACAATATTCTGTATAGACATAAATATTGTCCAGTATGAAATACTATTTGATTAATGCTCATAATATCATAAAGGCAATGTAACAGGAGATCACGTACATCTTACCACATGCATTCTTCACCAAAGGATTTGAAACTCAAATAAGATCACGTACATCATTTCATCTTCGATACACATTCATTCCATAAAACAAAAGCATAATCTTTTTGACTTTTGATAGTTTTTTTTTCTCAAAGAAAAGGCAAATAATCGAGGCAAATACTACCGAGGGGAGATAGAAGACATGACACGATGGATGGCAGGAAATTCCAATGGTTCGTGACCTATAAGGGGTGCCAAGATGGGCCACCCAATGTATGTTCCTCACTCTGTCATCTTGTAGATGTCTCGACAAGAACAACCATCGTCAAAACACCTCAAGTTTCCGTAATAATAAAGAGTGATTAATATAGAACTGAGAAAGCTTAATCAATCGAAAATAAAAAATAGACGAAATAACTGACTAAAACATAAAAAACCGACGAAAACATAAAATAACTGACAAAGACGTAAAAATACAGACGAAAACGTAAAAAAGCAGACGAGAACGTAAAAAAACAGACGAAGCGTAAAAAAACGGACGAAATGTTAAAAAACAGACAAAAACGTAAAAAATATAAAAACACAAAAAACCTGACGAAAATGTAAAAAAACAGATGATAACGTAAAAAGCCTGACGATAATGTAAAAAACTAACGAAAACGTAAAAAACGGACGAAAACGTAAAAACGCTGACGAAAACGTAAAATAATTGAAGAAAACGTAAAAAAACAGACGAAAACGTAAAAAAATGACGAAGACGAAAACGTAAAAAAACTGACGAAAACGTAAAAACACTAACGAAAACGTAAAAATACTGACGAAAACGTAAAATAACTGACGAAAACGTAAAAAACAGACGAAAACGTAAAATAACTGAAGAAAACGTAAAAAAATATTATATATCGTAGAAAAATGTAGAAATCGTAGAAAACGGATTAAAATGGATGAAAACGTAAAAAAACGTACAAAAAAGAATAAAGACGGTTGAAAACGTATAAACCCAGAAAAAGTATGAATTATTTAATTATTGTAGAAAGAAGTGAGAAGAAGAGGTAAGAAGTGAAATATTTTGTCTGAATTTTTGAAGAGGTTAGAAGTGATTTTTACCACTTATCTCTGCAAAAAAACAAACAAAAAACGTCTGAGAGACTGCAGACGTAAGTGGTGAAAAGAGGTTAGAAGAGGTTATTTGGAAAAAACAAACAAAGCCGTAAAGAGAGTGTCAGAGTGTGTTGAATCTTAAAAGAGTATGTGACAAGCATTCCTTTAACTATAGTAACAAGTGTAATACTCGTGTGTTGCCCGGGTACGTCTTGTTTTGATGACATTTTGCATAAATTAAAAACGTTTATATACATTTAAAGATACATGATATAACAAATCAATGTCATACCATAAACAACATACATCGACGCAATATTTGAATCGTCATATCTACCTTTGTCTTCCTTATATAAAAAAAACTTGACAAGCTGTATTTAACCCTAATAAAATTATATTGTGGACATGTTTTCATTTAAAGTTTTTGGTAATGAAATGTTAAAAGGGATAATAACAACTTTAAACAATGACACATAATTTGTTCTTCAATGCATACACATAAATGTTTTATGGGGCACTCGTATATACGGAATTGTAGTGAAATGATAATTCTATATTGCTTCAACTTTTATTCACATTTTTCCAAAATCGGGTTATTATGGAATAAGAAAACAATATTCTGTATTGACATAAATATTGTCCAGTATGAAATACTATTTGATTAATGCTCATAATATCATAAAGGCAATGTAACAGGAGATCACATACATCTTACCACATGCATTCTTCACCAAAGGATTTGAAACTCAAATAAGATCACGTACATCATTTCATCTTCGATACACATTCATTCCATAAAACCAAAGCATAATCTTTTAGACTTTTGATAGTTTTATTTCCCAATGAAAAGGCAAATAATCGAGGCAAATATTACCGAGGGGAGATAGAAGACATGACACGATGGATGGCAGGAAATTCCAATGGTTCGTGACCTATAAGGGGTGCCAAGATGGGCCACCGAATGTATGTTCCTCACTCTGCCATCTTGTAGATGTCTCGACAAGAACGGCCATCGTCAAAACACCTCAAGTTTCCGCAATAATAAATGGTGATTAATATAGAACTGAGAAAGCTTAATCAATCAAAAATAAAAAAAGTTGAAAGACATAAACGGAATGGCAAAGACACTTAGGTTTCGTTTGTTTTTTTAGAGGTTTTACCTCTTCATCTGCAAACCATGTCTGCAAAAGAAGAGGTGCATCTAAGCTCTTCATTTGCAAAAAAGAAGACCATTTGTGTTTTTACGTTTTCGTCAGTTATTTTACGTTTTCGTCTGTTTTTTTACGTTCTCGTTATTTTTATACATTTTTGTCAGTTTTTTACGTTTTCGTTATTTTTTTTATGTTTTCGTCAGTATTTTTACGTTTTTGTCAGTTTTTTTACGTTTTCTTTAGTTTTTTACGTTTTCGTCAGTTTTTTTACGTTTTCGTCTATTTTTTTACGTTTGCGTCAGTTTTTTACGTTTGCGTCGGTTTTTTACGTTTTCGTCTATTTTTTTACGTTTGCGTCAGTTTTTTACGTTTGCGTCGGTTTTTTACGTTTTCGTCTAATTTTTTACGCTTTCATCTGTTTTTTGACGTTTTCGTCAGTTTTTTACTTTTGCGTCAGTTTTTTACGTTTTGGTCAGTTTTTTACGTTTTGGTCAGTTTTTTTTACGTTGTCATCTGTTTTTTTATGTTTTCGTCAGTTTTTTATATGTTTTGTCATTTTTTTTACCTTTTTGTCATTTTTTTTACGTTTTCGTCAGTTATTTTGCGTTTTCGTCCTTTTTTTACGTTTTCGTCTGTTTTTTACGTTGTCGTACTTTTACGGACGAAAACCTGAAAAAACGGAGGAAACCCAAAAAAATGTGCGAAAACGTAATAAAATGGAGGAAAACGTAAAAAGATAGACGCAAACGTAAAAAGACGGACGCAAACGTCGAAAGACGGACATAAACGTAATAAGAAGGGCGAAAACGTAGAAAAAACATACGAAAACATAAAAAAACGGACGAAGACGTAAAAATAGGTAATAACGTTAAAAAACAGACAAAAAAGTAAAATAACGGAGGAAAAAGTAAAAAACCAGACGAAAACGTAAAATAACCGACAAAGACGTAAAAACACAGACGAAAACGTAAAAAAGCAGACGAGAACGTAAAAAAATAGACGAAACGTAAAAAAACGGAGGAAATGTAAAAAAAAACAGACAAAAACGTAAAAAACATAAAAAAAACCTGACGAAAACGTAAGAAAACAGACGATAACGTAAAAACTAACAAAAACGTAAAAAACGGACGAAAACCTAAAAAAACGGACGAAAACATAAAAAAGCTGACGAAAACGTAAAATAATTGACGAAAACGGAAAAACAAACAAAAAAAATAAAAACTGACGAAAACGTAAAAAAACTGACAAAAACGTAAAATAACTGACGAAAACGTAAAAAACAGACGATAACGTAAAAAAACTGACGAAAATGTAAAAAAAACTGACAAAAACATAAAATAACTGGTGAAAACGTAAAAAAATATTATATATCGTAGAAAAACGAAGAAAATGTAGAAATCATAGAAAACTGATTAAAATGGATGGAAACGTAAAAAACGTACAAAAAAAATAAAGACGGTTGAAAACGTATAAACCCTAAAAAAGTATGAATTATTTAATTATTGTAGAAAGAAGTGAGAAGAAGAGGTAAGAAGTGAAATATTTTGTCTGAATTTTTGAAGAGGTTTGAAGTGATTTTTACAACTTATCTCTGCAAAAAAACAAACAAAAAACGTCTGAGAGACTGCAGACATAAGTGGTGAAAATAAGTTAGAAGATGTTATTTGGAAAAAACAAACAAAGCCCAAAGCATTTGACATTTGACGTCGAATCTGATCTTGTTGTACACTGTGGGACAATGGTTTGCGTAAAAGCGTGACCTAACCTGCATATTTCAAAACACAAAATCATCATTGGATCAATCTAAATGTTAAGTTATAAAAGGAAAAAAGAAATAGGTAGTTGTTCAAAAAAAGATGAAAATAAATAAGTAAAGCTTCCCAATGCCTTATTATATCTATATATATACTAAGGGGCGTGGGAAACGACGTCGTTTCACCACCCCTTGCTACAGTAACTTTTTTTGGCCCATTTTATTGGGCTCTCGCTTTGGGCCGGCACAACTTTTTTTTTTAAATGTTGTCACAAAATTGGGGGAAAAAATATATTACAAAGTACCGATTTATTCAGATAAAAAAATACCCGTGAAAACATTTTCGATACCTAATAATTTTAAAATAATCGACAGGGTCACTAATGTACAACCCTAAATTGCATTAAACGATGTCATTTTACGCCTCTAAAAACTATAAGCCCAAATATATAACACATATTTACCCAAATCCCGTAAAATTATATTAAAAAAAACCTATATAGCTAAAAAAAACATTTAAACATGAGATCCAACACATAAGCCCATATAAAAAAACAACAAACTATTAATCATAAGACCGAAAAAATAAATTCGCACTAAAAAAATAAAATAAAAATAAAACGCGCAGGACATAAACTTATATAAGAAAAAAAACAAATTATTAAACATGATACAAAAAAATAAACTCGCACTATTAAACATGAGACCGAAAAAATAAACTCATAAAAAATACAATAAAAAAATGTCATGCAGTAACGCGCGATTGTCATTTAAGGCACACATAATCCCATAAAATTATATTATAAAAAAACCCTTATAGCCAAAAAAGAAACCTTTAAACATGAGCCCCAACAAATAAGCCAATATAAGAAAAAAAACAAACTATTAAACATGAGACCGAAAAAATAAACCCGCACAAAATACTAAAAAAAATAAGTACCCCGCAACAACGCGCGAAAAATTAACACCCCGCAGCAGCGCGCGGGTAATCTGCTTGTAATATAAATAAGTTGAGTTTCATAATTTAGGAACAAACTTTACCATAATGTTGCAATAGTTCATACTGAATCAACCCGTCAAAGTCAAACATCTACCTATATTATAAACCAAAGCCCTCTTATTACTGTAACACCTTTAAAATCGGACAACTCAACATCCAATAGTAAGGCACTGCTGAGAAGTAAAACACACCATATTTTACCCCAACAATGAATGTCACGTAGTCATTTCTCCTCTCTCTAACCTCACATCTTCCATTTTCTCTCAAAATAATTTCATTCCACCATCTTATGCAAAGCTACCATCACGTTCATTTTTTTTCTCTAAAATTAAATCAACCACCATCGTATTTAAAGCTATCATAACTTGGATAAAGTAGATGACGTCACATCTCTTCTTTCCTTCTTTTGTTGTATTTTTTTTGTGCTGACTCTTATAGTTTTTTTTCCGATCTTTGTAGGAAATATTTTTGTCTGTGTGCTTTTCAGGTTCCGTCAAAATGACGCAGGCTGCATCCTAGGATATTGAAAGTGATGACACTTTGTGAAGTTAGAACCAGGTTTCTATCAATTTTTGGTATACAAAATGTAAAATATCATTTAGATCTCCGCATTTTTTCCCCAAACAGGAAGTGGTCATAGGTGTATCTTCATCCAAGAGGATCTTCCATACTCCTTACCCAGTCGAGCCTAAATAATCTAAGGTAATATTTTTTGATGGTTAATTATAGGCATTATTTTCATAATTTTTATATTGCAATTATACTTAAATTTTATGAGCCTGTTTTTAAGGAGTAATAAGTAAACTTTTGCATATTGCTTTAGATTTTCACATTATCATTTCGAGCACAAGTAATTATTTGCTTGTCGATAAAAAAGCTAATTGTTTATATCCTCATTGTTTGCGAGGAAAACATTCCAGCTTATCAGTTCTCCTATATATGAGAAAGATATTTTTAGCAAATTAATGTTAATACTATAGATACCACGTATTTGATATTGAAAGTAAACTTTTTTTTCTTGGTGAAAGGCGGATATTGAAAGTTTAGAGCAATAGGAAAGATGGATCTTTTTTAATGTTAAGTAAGATAATAAGATGTTACCAATTACTAATGTGCTTATCCTATAATCAAATGTTCATTATGCAGGTACAAGTTATGGTAGAAAGTTAGAACGGAGAACAGAAGATTGAGAAAATAAAATAAAAAACTACGGAGTATATTTTAGTTAAAATATTTACTTTGTACAATGTTGAAAAATTAGAAGAAGTATATAACACACAATGTCAGAGATATGGACTGATTGAGAAGTGGCCAAGTTGGGCATGTGTAGCAGGTGAATGGGTGGAGACTTTTGGTCACTGCTTGTATAGTTGTATGCAAACTTTGATTGTATAGGTGTATGATCTTTACAACAATCACTAATAAATAACAAAAGTAGTGATGAAAAGATGTGGTAAGGTTGTAAAAAATCACTTATAAATAACAAAAGGAGAGATGATTGGACGTGGTAAGGTAGGGGCGTGACCCTTTAAGAGTGGAGTGTCAAAATAGGTATGATGCGGTCAATCTATTATATTTACAAGGTCGTCATAGATGACTGTTGGAAGGTGGTTTGTGACCAAATACATATGGTATAAATGTAAATCTTGAACATGGTCTCACTTTACGATAGTATTCACATTTGGACATGGTTAAAGTAAATCGGTGTTCATGACTTGCGCTAGGGAGAGGCGCTAAGCCAAAGAGGGTACCTATATGCATACAAATATATCATAATTTACACTCCTACTTTTCTTATTTGTTACAAAACTTAAAAGTTTACTAAATCATATATCTGTTCTCACCAAATTTAAAATAAACTATGATACACTAATCATATGCTACTCTATAAACTCCATGGGTCGTGCTAAGCACGGCATAAAACACATCCTAGTGTTTATATAACATATATTTTAAAGAGTAAATTGCAAAAATCATCCTGTGGTTTGTAGTTTGTGACACTAATCATCTCTAGCCAATACTATTGTCACTAATCATTCCTGAGTGACAAACGTCCGGCAAAAATCATCCTTATTGGGGATGATTTTTGCAAAAAGTTTAACACAAAGTTTTGCAAAAATCATCCCTCTAGGGATGATTTTTGCTGAACGTTTCACCACTCCGGGATGATTAGTGCCAATAGTATCGGCTAGGGATGATTAGTGCCACAAACTACAAACCACAAGGATGATTTTTGCAGTTTACTCTATTTTAAACTTGCATAGATTTAGATTCAAAACGTGGGTCAATAAAATAACTACCTCTCAGAAAATAATTGAATGACTAATAGATAAAGATCAAGTTTATTTTAAACGGGTGAGATTAATTTTTGCTTCGATCCAACGGCGTAGAGACGATAACACATCATAATTTTTTCTCTTAGCTACGTTGGCAATAGAAAGTAGAATATACAAAGTTACAAAACATAATATCATTAATTACTAGATTACAATAACAAAAATAAATTATTTTTTTGTAACATAAAATGGTTTACATATGTATAAATAGTGTTACTATTTATAATTTTTCGTTTGTATGCTAAGTTTATAAAACCTTATTTTATGAAGGGGTTTTTAACATGTGTCTTTATATGCTATAAGAGTCCTAGGTGTAGTAACGCCGGCAACGACGTTGGGCTGCGTTGCCCGACGTTACTACACCGCAATTCGGCGTTGCCTAACGCCGTTGGGCTCGGCGTTGGCCAGCCAACGTGCGTTGGGGTGTATTTAAAAGAAAATCGTTTTGCCCCCTCCAACGACTATATAACTGTTTTTAATTTCCCCTTTTATTTTTGAAAAGTTACAAAAAACCCTCTAACGGCTAGTTTTATTTATAAAAAATTATAATAAATTTACAAAAAACACCCCTAACGGCTATTTTTTCAACAAAAAAAAAATTCATTGTGCCCCCCCCCCCCCACACACACAACTCATTATAAATACTCCAATACCTCTATATTATTTTCTCACAAAAAAAACACACATTTACAACAAAAAACACATTACAAATTCTTTCACAATGAATCAAAATCAAATTGGTCGAACCGTTTTTGATATCGATGAGGAAACCGACGCATTCTATTTGCAGAAAGCTACAGAGATACGCATATTAGTCTCCAACAAAATCTTATGAACCATATTTGGCGCGAAGTTGAAGAAGCATCAGAAGAAGATTAGTCGCCGGGGCGTATTTTTTTTTTTTATTTCGGAATTTTTTTAATGTGTGTTTTTTTAAGTATTGTAATGTGTATTTGAATTTAACGAATGAAATTGTTAGTTTGTTAAATGAATGAAATAATTGTTTAGGGGGTTTTATGAAAATAAAGAGGTGAATAGTGTTATTTGGTGTTATGATAAGAGGAGTAGTGTTGGTGTTGGTGTTATGCTGATGTGACGCTGACGTGGCGGCAAAAAATAGGTGTTATGGTGTTACTACACCTAGCTCAATAAGTTGTATTTATAAAACTCAAAGCTTCTTTTTAAAAATAAAAGCAAACATCTAATAAATATGTGTCTTGATGGCACATTTCATAAAAAAACGCTTTTATAATTCAGGTTCTTATAAACTATTAAAGCGCAAAATTTTTAGTAATTAATTTAAGCACATTACAGTAAGTGTATGAAACTTGGATATTACAAAATATACAGTAATAAAAGTTAGATACTTTGTAATTCAAAACAATATTTCTTTCATTAATATATTTCAAAACCTTTATTTTTTTCAATAATAACCTCAAGATCAGTTATCAAAGATTAAATAACCATTAACTACTAACATGTGTGCAAAATATACTCCAATAAATGAGCTTAGGGGGAGCAAAACGGACTGCGGATCGGACCGGACCGAGAAACCGGCTCTAACCGGACCTCCGATCCTCTGTCCATCATTTTCATTATTTTTTGTCTTCGATCCAGTCGGTCGGGTTTGGTCTTACAAAAAAACGACAATTATGCCTTGTTGGACCGGACCGGACCGAAGACCGAACCGGACCGGACCAGACCATTTTCGTCCAGCGTTTTGGACAAAGTCGGTTTTGGTCCGGTCCGATTTTCGAACCGCGAGCACCCCTAAATGAGCTTATGAAACTTAGTATATTACTTTCTCCGAGTCGAATTAATAATCCAAATTTCTTTCTTAGAGCATTAGGTATCATGGCATACCACAACATGCCACTTCAACGCTACCTCAACATCTCACTTTTAATACTTACATACCAAAATACCCCTCACGCATAATATCTCTTACACTTGTCATTTAGTCCCCACCATATCCAATTAAAACAAAACACTCATACACAAAATCAATTAAAAACAATAAAATATAAGACGGCGAACGTCATTTCTTTGGCGTTGGAGATGGCGCAAGAGGATTGTGGTGTCGTGGCTTCACTTTGCCGGCGCCAAAGCCACCTTCACATCGGATTTGGTGTGCTTCCCTGCTACCATTTTCAATGCTTTTATAATATCTTAATTTAATTGTCTAAGACTAAACATAGATAATAAAATTTGATTAAAATTATCATATTGCTCTTGTTTGAATTATTATTATAAACCTTTAAGAAACATTAATTAATTAGTTAAAGATAAAACTGTCATTTTGTTAAAAAGTAAAAAAATAAAAAAAATAACACTTTTTTCGTTTAGATCGTGTTTTTTTTGCAAGAAGACAACTATTATAAAAAATAGAGAGTAAAAAATAAGATATTATACAAAGATGTTACTAAAATTTACGTGAAAGTTCGCCTAAGTTAATATAGTTTCATTTTGTTCACTTAGGTTACTAAACTTATAAAAAGCATACCTACTATAATTTCAGTGTTAATTCGAGTAACCTGAGCGCATATTTTTTTGATAAGTTAAATAACATAAATGTCGCGTTTTTACAAGTTAAGTGATGTTTACGTATTTTTTTATAGGTTCATTTGTTGGTTGTTGTGTGTCCCAGATCAGGGTTAAGACAATCAATAGCCTAGCTAATTACTACCTCCGTCCCATAATTATAGTCCAGTATTGACTTTTTAAGTCTTTATTTTTCAACTTTGACATTAAATATGTTTGTTTGTGTTATATAATACTTGATGAAAATTATACCAATGAAAATACATTTAATACTCAATCCATTCATATATTTTGCATCAAGTTTTATATAACACAAAAAATAATACGTAAGGTCAAAGTTGCAAAATTAAGACCGAAAAAGTCAATGGTGGACAATAATTATGGGACGGAGGGAGTACCAAAGATGTTTACCAGATATCACTTGAAGTCGTGCAATCACTTTCCAAAGAAGATTATTCGACCTTATGCATGGGTATCACGAATACCTCCTTGGGATAAAACCAAGTGTTTGATTTTGTTCTAGGCACAAATCAAGAACTCTTTCATTTCTAAGTATTTAGGTTTTCTGTCTCGTCTCTCATGTAGTTTGTGATCCTCTATTTATAGGAGAAATACTCAAAACCATAGTCAAAGTAATTATGAGAGATTATAGGAGATATAATATCTTCCATAATTATACTCCTTGATTTTAGAAATTAGTGGTTACATGACCATATTAAACGTGGTCATTAAATGCAGTCAAAATTGCCACTTGAAACGGTAAAGTTGTTACAAGTCATTGAATTCATTCTAGCGAGATCAATCCTTCAGCGTCCTCAACCATCAATTAGCCCACTAAGGAGCATACCCATTGAAGGTTCAAACTGAAAAGACCCACTGATGAGTCCGCTGAGGATACATTCTCTGATGGATTACTCCCTGATGGTATCTTTCAGCTTACTACTCAGGGAGTACAAAGCTGAATCCATCAGACTGATAAATACCATTCAGTGAGTAAACTCACTAAACTACATCAGCGACCTGAATTCCCTTTTACCACTATCAGAGTCAGGGTGTTTAGAGACCTATGGGAGTACACTCCGTACCTCCAGTCCCATTACTCGACATGAACTTAACCCTCAATTGAACTAAATTTTTAACAATCTTCTCTAATTTAGTATAATTCCTTTGCATGAAAAATTAAACATTAAACAAAACAAGTGCATAAATGAAAATGTCCTGAGGATTGAATTTCCATCTTAGTAAATTACACGTTCAAATATTCAAGAATCGGGGTAGTCTAAGAATTGAACCCTTCCACCCATTTAAATACTTAAAGATAAAATACACACAAGTTTTCAAACACTTAAGAAACTCCTGACACTATACAAGCCATATGTCCATATCCAATTCATAAATGTTTTAAGAGCCAAAGTCCATGATCCCTGAAGCGGCAAAACCTCAACATTTACATAGGTGGTTCATTGTTATTCATGATCTTGCTAGGCACTTTTTCAAATAAATTAACCATTGAGAAGTAAAGACTTCATCTTCCTTTTCAGCAGGTTCCAAGCACATCCTTGAGATGATATGTTAATACATGTGCTTCAGTCCACTGAATATTCAGCTTTCCATATTAAACTAAGCTGCTAAGTTTCCTCAGCGGGTGTTAAGTGTCCTAGCATTCAACGACTTGATTGGACTTTAAACCTATCTCTTCAATAGACTTTATAACCAAGTCTCTAGCCAGTCCCTTCGTCAAGTGATCAGCTATTTTTTGTTGAGACCTTAAAACTCTATAGATAACACCCATTCATGATAAGCTCACGAATCATTCTATGCCTGACACCTAAGTGTCTAGACTTCCCATTACACATTTGGCTATAAGCCTTTACCAATGTAGCAGCACTATCACATCGGATAGAAATGGGTGCTGTAGGTTTGGACCATAATGAAATCTCAAAGAGCAAGTTTTTCAATCATTTAGCTTTTTTACCAACAGCTGCTAGAGCCATAAATTCAGATTCCATTGTTGAACCAGTGATGCAAGTTTGTTTCTTGGAAGCCCAAAAAATTACACCCTCACCAAGCAGGATTACCCAGCTAGTGGTAGACGAATTATCTTTAGTGTTGCTGATCCAGCTTGCATCAATGTATCCTTCCAATACTAAAGGATAACCAATATAAGTCAGTTTATAGTCTATGGTTTACTTCAAGTACTTGAGTACCCGCTGAATTGCTTGCCAGTGCTGAGTACCCGGATTACTAGTATACCTACCCAGTTTTCCCACTACAAAAGCAATAGCAGGCCTTGTACAAGTCACGGCATACATTAAACAGCCAATCACCCTAAAATACTCAAGTTGAGATACAACCTGACCATTATTGGGCATCAACTTCTCACTTGTATCTATAGGAGTACTCACAGGAGTGCAATTAAAGTAATTGAGTTTCTTCAGTAGCTTCTTAATATAATGAGACTGAGAAATTGCTATTCCATTACTTTCATGTTTAATCATTATACCAAGGATAACATTAGCCTCCCCCATGTCTTTCATAGAGAACCTTGATGATAAGAATTCCTTTGTCATGTCAACCTGAACTTGGTCAGTGCCAAAGACCAGCATGTCATCAACATATAAGCAAATGATGACTCCTTTACCAGTTTTATTAAATTTGCTATATACACATTTATTAGCTTGGTTAAGTAAATAACCATTAGAAAAAACAACTTCATCAAACTTTTGATGCCATTGCGTAGGTGCCTGCTTTAGTTCATATAGAGACTTAATCAGTTTACACATCTTGTTTTCATTTCCAGGCATGATGAAGCCCTGAGGTTGGTTCATATAAACCTCTTTTTCCAGTTCACCATTTAAGAAAGTTGTCTTCACATCCATCTGATGAATAATCAGATTGTGAATTGATGTAATAACAATAAGTAGTCTTATGGTACTGATACTTGCCACTGGAGCATAAGTATCAAAGTAGTCTATCACCGACTTTTGTCTAAAGCCCTGAATGACCAACCTTGCCTTAAAGTTTTCAATAGTTCCATCTACATTTAGTTTTCTTTTGAATATCCATTTACAACAAGAGGTTTGCAACCTGGAGGTAGATCATCCAACACCCAAGTGTTGTTATCCATGATGGAGTCTATCTCATCATTAATTACTTCTTTCTAGAAAGCAACATCTTGGGACTTCATTACTTTAGCATATCTTTTGGGGTCATTGATGACATCAAATAACATCTATTTTATAGCATTATTTATCTCATGTTATTAACCCATTTTGTATAGTTATTGCAAAGAATTGTTACTTAATCATTTATATTTAAGAATTGCAGTAATTATGAAGTAATTGGTGAAAGTTAGCAAAAGGCGCGCATTCTGGAACTTAAATGAAGATATTTTAAAGATTACTATTCTAAAGACCAATACATAAATAATATTAAGTTTTTGTGTATTAAATAATACCTCCCCCCCACTTGAATCCTACTTGTCCTCAAGTAGCCTTTAGAAGTTTATAAAAATGTATCCCTAAGGATATTTTCCATTAAAGCACTTATTTGATCTATTACAAGTACACAACCAAACACCTCACGAAATAAGAAAAGAAAACACACTCAAACACACCAACGAATCTATGTGGTCACATGTCACTAATTCCGCTCACATTGCATGGGTCGTGATGAGTATTCTATCAAAAAGCTTGGTCAAGGATACCATCTCAACCCACTAAAGCTAAGGCGTAACAAGTTTAAGAAAGTGAAACATGGGTTTTTTGTTAGTTTCACATAAATGGACCCCAAACAAAGAAAGCTCCGTCACAACGAATTTCAAACAAAAGTCAGCTTGAAAGACAAAGTTAAATTAATGTTATTATGTATGAACGGGCCAAGATGTAAAAAAGCCCAAAAAGCAAAGCCCTCAAAGGCAAACCTTTTTAGTATAAATACCCCTAGTTTAGATCAAAATATAGTGAGGCTCTCCATTATTATTGTTCACTTAAGGGTTTGTAGCAACTCTTGTTTTCTTTCAATAAAGGTTCTTTATTTTAATTTTTATTGCCATCTGATCTGTGATTTCATCCAAGATGATCCTAAGGATCCGACAGTTGGTATCAAGAGCCAAAAAAGTGATTGTTTGTATTTTTTGTTGTTTTGATCGAATTCAAAAAAAAAGGGGGGGTGTTCGTGATTTTTTTTTTATTGGTTCGCGTGTTAAAAATAATACATAACAAAAAAAAAGAGACGTGGTTGTTTGTGATTTTGGGTTCGAAGCGGATAAAAAAACAAGCTGAAGTGTTTGCGTTTTTTGCTAGTAACCATGTGGCTTTTTGAGCATATCATGTTGCGTTTGAGCAAAATCATGTTTGCGTTTGAGCATATTCATTTGCGTTTGAGCAATACAGGTATTCGTTTTGAAGATTTCGATTCGTTTATGACAAGAAAAGTCCATTGCGGTTTTGACTTCCAGTGTCACTGCGTTTTGAGAAAACTTTACATATTCGGTTTGAGAAAACATTCATTGCGTTTTGTAAAACTTTACATTGCGTTTTTGAGAAAAATTATCATTGCGTTTTGAGGAAGAAATCAATTGCTTTGACAACAATTCATTGCGTTTTGACCACAACCTCATTGCGTTTTGCTTGTTTTGCCGCAAAATACTGTGTAGCCGCAAAAATAATTTTTGTGTCGGATTGTTCCGAAATTTTCATACCAGCTCGGAAACGGCCCAACGGTCAAGACTCTTCCTCTTTGAGCGAGAGCACCTGTCATTTTTTTGGCCATATCGGAGTTCATTAGAGCCTCTCAAAAAAGCATTTACTGTTTCAAATTTACGCCAAAATCATAAACCACACAACCAAGTCATCAATCAACAATCACTTAAGACATATCATCATAAACAACGTTATTTCATGGCAACAAATGAAGAAAACATATGAACAACCTCGTCAATGACCACAACAAATAACTTCGACAGTCAACCCTGAGGACATATGACTTCAGACTGGATGAATGCCCAATGCTGCTAGCCAGCTTTGCATGGCCAACTTGTCATACCACTAGTGCCAACAACAGTCAAGACAATGAGGTACACTCCAAAGACAATCAAATCTTTGATAATGTATTATCAGTTGAGTCAGGAGATGCACAGGAGAACATTTAGAGACTCCGATGCTAAGTACTGAGAATTGATTGACAATACGATCCCCGTATCATCAGTATCTTCTTGACACCGAACCCAAAATGTTCCAAACTGAGGTATCTGTGACACATCGATAAAATTCTATGATTGCCATCTAACTGACTTGCAACCCAACTAGACGGAGGACATGCTAAGGTTAACAATACAAATGGTTGGAAATCGCAGACCTTAAAAAATGAGCGTTCTCTTCAATGCAAGCAAGAAATAAATCGTCTAGATAACCCAAAAGGTCAAACTTGAATCTAGAAAACAAATTTAGACAGGAACTAGCCCTGAGTGATTCCAGTGTATCAAGCATAAACGCTGTGACTTGTGAAAGAAAACGATTTGCTTAATCCACATAGGCTTTCAGGAAAAAAAAAATCAATCGCATTCTTACAATCTGAAAAGGAAAAGACTTTATCTGAGAAAAAGGATTTAGCAGATAGTTATCTAGAAGAAATAGTTTGTTTAAAGAATGCTAACAAAGTTGCAAGAGATATGTTGCAAAGATTTAACATGCCAACACACACTATTCCTATGCTTTCTAAGAAACCTAAAGCAGCAACCGCTGACTTGCACAAGGCCCTCCTAGGTACCCGTAACCCAGGTCTCGGGTATATGGCCAAGCGTGCTCAACCTGTTTTGTATGATGCTGATACCCTTTTTGCACCAAAAAAACCTTCACCATCACCCGTAGATATGGGATAGTGAAGAGGTCTTGGTTCACCAAGTGGTTAGCATGAAAAAGATGAATGAAAAACCAGGACATGTTAGACCTGAAAACGGTTTCTATGACAAGCTTAATGCCCTTAAGTTTGTTCCTCAACAGGAACTGTCTCGTGAACAGGCGTATTGGCTTCCTGCCAATGAACGTGCTAGTCAAACTAGTAACCCAAATAGTCCTGTCACTCCCTTTATTCATAAAAGTCGACCTCCAAGTCAAGTCTAGCCATCTCGAAATTTAATGCTGTTTTTCCTCAGTTTGAAGGTATCATAAAAAAAACCAAAACAAAAAACCAGACAATGATTCTGAATGTTGTTTTGATTATGCAAAACATTTTGTTGAACAACTACTGTACCATTTTACGACCATTTCCAAAAAACATATCCAAGCTGCTAATGTATAACATTATCAAAGAGATAAAGAATTGAACAATTTTTTGATGAAAATTGGAGGCGGATATGAACATATGTTTTCTTGATATCAAAACCTGACCATAGAGAAAAAAAACTTTAATCATAAATGAATGCTTAATTGCTGATCTTTAGAAAAAGATATCTGCTCTATTGTGATTACTTCCGATCTTGTTGTGCCCCCTATTCGAATTTGCCTTTGCGAAGATCTAGATCTGCATGCAATAGGAACACCCTAAAGTTCTTAACTTGAAGCTGAGAATTTCAAAACAAAACACTATTTTTGTAATCTGAAAACGTTTTGCCTTTCTCGAAAACAAATTATGTTAGTTTACAACTTAAATTTCCAAAACTATCAAACAAGAGTGCATAGAAACTTCTAAGTGCCTCCAATGCAATTTTTTGAGATAACAAGTTAAGACAACACTTCAAGGGAAAGATGACACTACTATCAGGAATTTAGGATGCTCAGAGAATCAACATCAATGAAGGAGTTGAATGTATGGTACCACTACTTGAAAAAAAGTAAAGTTTAATTTTGGTACACAACAGTCATTACAGAAACTAACAGAATTCATTGAAAGATACATACCTCCCTAAGGAATTCAGCTTGATGGCCTTAAGGTAGAAAATGTGAGTCCAAAAGACGGTACGATGAACTGTCAAAGCGAAACTCACTCACGTACAGCGTACACTGAAAAGATTAATGCCTTACCTACTGATATTGCCAAACTGAAAACTGAGTTGAGTGGCAAAAAGAGTGGTGGATCTACAGCCTATTTTTTTTTTTTTTTTTTTGAGAAAACCCAAATACTTGCTTCAGGGAAATTATAACCAAAAGATCAAAGTCACATTCCACCTCCAAAAAGACAATGGTGAAACCAACCCGTTGCCTAAGAAGCAAGCAGTTACTTTTCAGAACCTCCCAGGACTTCAATATGACCCACACAGAAAACCACCATGCAACAAAACAAAAACCTAATGTTTCCTGGAATTGTCACAAGAACCAAAACCAGCCACTGAATCTCGGCAAACCTATGGCAAAGTGCACACTAATAATAAAAACGGAGAATCACACTAGAGTAAAAACTCGAACCAACGTAGTCATGCCCAATACAAGTGTAATGCGAGGAGAGCAAAATCACAATTAGGAGTTGAATGATGTTTAACAGTAAACAGTTTGTGATTAGTTCTTTGAAGTCTGAGAAATACCAAAACCCCCCAATGCCAAACATAGTGTTAATCATACTAAGAAGGTTTGGAAACAACCAGAAATATAATGTAAGACTACTATGACAGCTTGTAGACCAACTGGAAAGATGTTGTTAGTGTAGCTCTCAGTGGAAACAACCCATAGACCGACATTTTTCGTTGTATGAAACAGTCCTTTTAACTAGGATAGTGAACCATTGTTTAGCCTTTAGAACTTACCCGACGTTAGTCTAGTTCCAAATTACTAAAAGATCTCCTAGGTTCCCTATTGCAAACTTAGAGATCGAAAGGCTTGTTTCCAAGGGATAACGGTATTTTTGAATGCTAAAGCTTTGTCTCATTGTGTATGATTTTATTAAAAATAAAAAAAAAAAAAAAAATTTAGCTTAATGGCTTGCAGTTATTTCAGACTGTAACCCGGTCTTATCCCAGAGATTTAGTGTACGTTTCAGTGCATTATTTCTTTACAATATCAAGAAGATGTCTAAGCCCCTAACTAGTTTTTCTCATAAACAACTTGTTTTATATCAAACCATGTTCAGGTTAAGCCAAATCCAACGATGACACGGGTCCATATGTTTGAGGGGAGAAACAGGTAATACTAGACAAGTTTGTTTGCAGGTCAAAAGGACCATAACTGTTGCTGATACTAATGATTGCAAGATAGTCACGAACCAACCGTTTACAAGTTTTCAAGACAATTGTTGTATCCAGTCCTGTCTAGTATATCTAAAGGTGCATGTTTCAATTGCTCACTTGATATTTGGTGCTATTTCACCTCACCTCATACATTGAGGTGGGGAGATTTGATACATTTTAAGTACCATATAATCAAAACCATTCACAGAAGTTTCTTTACTTTTGATCGGGGGAAGAATTTGACTAAAACCATTAAAATGATAATTAATGATTCGATGATTCTAAAATGCTAATTCCTTATCCAGCAAGGTCAAACTTCTTTCGATTATCGTAACACATAAAGAAACATGTATAGGGGGAGCATAAGAAGTAATAAATGAACAAAATGTGCCAAGGTAACCAAAAGTTTGTGTTTATACACAAGTATCTAGATAAGGACAAAAACTTTGTTTCATTTCGTGAAAGTGATCTTATGGAATGCGAAGAAAGAGATGTTTACCACCAGGTATTCGTATGATGCTCATGCTGTCTTCGACTACGCCCCAAATAGTGAAGTGTATATCCATACAGTACTTGCACAAGTTTGGATTTTCGAGGCACTCATATCTTTCGGAATATATTTCAAACATCATCAGAAGCATTCTGATTTAAACTTTCGTTTTGTCCTCAACATATTTATAAATCACATCGAATGTTTCAAAACTATTTTTGCCACAAGAACAGGCCTTCTACGTACTTAAATTATTAAGAATAAAACGCCTGAAAAGGAATATACGGTATGAGTCATAGCATTAGTTAACGTGGTACGACTCACTCTTTACCATTCTATAGTAGAAATCCTTATAAGTATGTTAGACTTTACGTTACAGTCTGGTCTAAAACGGCGAACATTAGGAATCTGAGAACTTAGGAATTAGAGGATCTTAGCTGTCACTGCCGGAAAACGTCAAGAAGGTCTTTGAAAGAATAACTGATCACAGTGCAGTATTCTACTGAAAATCATTGATCCTCACGGAATCAGAGGTTAATGTAACCGACCAGATTGAGTATCGTCTATACTCGGTCCCTTCAAAATATAAAACCTGTGTGGTTCTCAAAAAGTTTTTCTAGAACACATTAGTTGATTTTACAAACAAAATTTTTTTGTTGGTGACTAAATTTGTTCTAATCATAAATAGCGAATGACGACTCAAAGTATCCGATGCAAGACATGCTCATATCCTTACTCACATATCTGAAGAAATCAAGAAAGTTTACATTCAAAGCTTCCGCATAATCTCTGAAAATCAATGTCTTCTTCAAATGCAAAAGTTCAAATGATTGGAAGAAGATAAATCATCAAAGCTTTCCAGATTCCAACAGATATGAGCATGTGAGACTAAAGATCAGCGTATGGCAAAGTCAAAGTGAAAGAAGATCACAAAGTAATTCAGAGAAGTAAAGCAGTAAACAAGTCAAAGGATCAAGATCAAGTCATCACATCAATTTTCTGAAGATCATGATCAATGTTTAAGAATTAATTACCAAAGCACAACAAGTGAAGTTACCCTATCAATCAACGGCTAAAGAAGACAAGCACAGTGAGCTAACTTCTCATGACCTCATCTAGGGGGAGATTGTTAGGTCACATAGAGACCCCAACAAAGAAGCTTTCGTCACGTCGAAGTTTCAAACAAAAGTCTAGCTCGAAATGACAATGTTAATTAATGTTTAATTATGTATATAAACTGCGAAGATTCAAAAGCCCAAAAAGAAAGCCCTCAAAGGCAAATCCTTTTTAGTATAAATACACCTAGTTTAGTCAAAATTAGGTTAGCTACTTCATTATTATTTTTCATCTTAAGGGTTTGTAGCCTCTCTTTGTTTCCTTTGAATCAAAAGTTCTTTAATGTTTAATCTTCTTTTGTGCCATTGATCTTGTGCTTAATCCATCGAATGATCTAAAGACCTACAGTTTTGTATGGAAAGGCGTACGGTTTGATCATTCTAGAATCTTTCAACAAAAGTACCACTCCAACAAGGGAGCTGAAGCACACATACATACCCGGAACGCCAGGATAGACATGTGTGTTCGATCACATCCCCATTTGAATTTAACCAACGGTTAGGATGAAGAATGATATAGGGTAGGAACCTTCTAACTTTTACCAAAAGTCGTAAACCAATGAGGTACAAGGCATGCATACACACCCAGAACACCGGGATAGACATGTATGTTCGTATGAATCCCCGTTCACGTAAAACCAGTGGCTAGTCATCAGGTGAGAGGGAAATAAATTGTTGTTAAATAAAAATTAAGAAACAAATAGATTAAGACTTTAAGATACAAGTTGCTAGACACTTATTTCCCGACCGTTATCATGATAAAGACACAACTATTTACAACGTCTTGGTCATAGATCAAAAACAACAACATAAGTTGGCGTTCTCGTAACGGTCAACTTTCTAATCTTTCCAAAACTTTACATACTCTACAAGGCAAGTGGCGATATCTTCCACTTTGTACAATACTCTACATCGTTGATTTTTTAGACGTATCAACGAATAATCGATCCTTCGTGTAATTCCTTTGGTAATTGCGAAACGATTATCTTCAAACTTTCTTTCTCTCTTTTTGTATTTTTTTCTCATTTTTTTGCTAACTATTCTTCAAATCTCGGTGTAGTTTCACCATCTTCACGATCATAATAATTTAGGATAATTTCTTCGATAGTTTCTTCGTCTTTGGATTCACCAATAATTGTGATGGTAGTAAAATCACATGAGCTTTGACTACTAATATACATTACCATTTGCAATGTGCAAATTTCCAACCGCACCAAAGATAGAAAATGACACAAGACTCAGGAAATAAAAACTTTACACTTTAAGCAACTAGCAACTGTAAATTAAACTTAATCTAACAGGGTAAGTTAAGGTGTAAGGGTGTAACGAAACAAATAGTTGGTGTAAATTCCTAAAGGATTGGCTCTACGGGTTGTTCTAGTGGATCATCACTCTAAAGATGAGAGTGGAAAGGGTTTAAACGGGAGGTTAACTAACCGGTGTAGTTAGTTAATAAGCAACATGTAAAGGCGATTTGGGTGTAATCTTAAAATTTACCAATTTAAACAAGTTACTCCAACTAAATCCATAGTACTCATCACTGTGGTCTCGAGTGATATACCAAGCCAAGTTCTAAAGTCTACAACATCACCGACACACTCATATTTTGTGGAATTTAGGTAAACATTTGGAAACAAAAAGGTTAAATCCTCACAATATTCTAACAAGGGTTATTGTGTGCAGGTTATGTATCAAGTAATTTCACAAAATTATGCTTGAAAAAAAATTAAATTTGAGCAAAATTTAAGCATTTTAATGTGAAAAATAGGACAAGTAAACATTCTAATTCTCACCCCCCACTTGAATTATACAACGTCCTCGTTGTATATATAAAATATTAAATATGAGAATTAAAAAGAATTAGAATGATAAACTCCCCTGATATTTTCTCGGTAGTGATTCTCCATGTAACTTTATTGAGCAAAAATTCGTGTTGAACAGTCGTCTTGAGGTTTCAAGACTCCAACACTTTAAGATTTCTAGATTTGTAAATACATCACCAACATCATCGATTTTTCTTTCACGAGGTCTTGTGTAAATTCTCAAAAAATAAATGCAATTCTATCTCCGTGTAAAAAGAAGGCATCTCAACATCTATCCAAGATTGGTGATCTTTCAAAATGTTCCAACACCCCTCCAACGTAAAGGCATGCCCATAAATTAATTTGTATTATGTACACGCTTTTTGGCACACAGTGAGGTCACACGAACCACTTTCGTGATTCTGTTCAATATTATTGATAATGACGCAGAATTTACCAATTCTAGACCGAACCTTATTTTTCCATTTGCTAACGATCGAGTCGTACCCTTTCGTTAAACCAGCTTCGATTGCATCCCAAAAACCCTTAGTCTTTATAGTGTTTCATTGCTCGCTATTTTCCGACACATCGCACCAACCTTTTGTTAGAAATCGTTATCTAAATAACCTAATATTACGTGAATATTAAACGAGCTACGTATCAGATCTAATTCATATAGCACTTATAATTAACATAAACAATAAACAGAAAACATACCGAATAGCAACCAAGCTACATGAAGAACCGGAGACTTCTTCGAGTACACGCATATGTGTAATACATGCTAAACCGAAAACCCTTCAAGTTACTAAAGTAAGTAACCTCCACGCGGTTCATAAACTACACGTTGAACAATACCACCCGAATGCTAGCCCATGAACCAACATTCAAGAATACGTTAAGTAGTCAAAAAAACCAAAAACCCTAAAGGTTGTTTGTTCGGTTTGATTACAAGGAGAAGAGAAGAAGGGAATGGGATTCATAATGAGGTCTAGGGATCCTCTATTTATAGTGTTAGGATTAGGGTTACATAGCTTTGGAAAAAAGCTACCTAATCTTGACACTTTTGGTCCCTCTTTTTTCCTTCTCCCTAACCGGCCCCATAAGTTACCCAACACACCCTTGGTGTTGACTTTTTGACTTTCTTAATTATTTATGGATAATTACTTTTAATTACCCATTAATTAAAAAGCCTTATAGTTAATTATTCGTAAATGAACTAATTAACGACCGTTAGTATTCTATCGTTGGAATATTAATATACATAATAAATATACACTTATATTATTATATACATTAATCGAGTATTAATACATATATAATAAATATATGCTTATATTATTATATATATACCAATAGAGTGATATCTGTGTGTATTAACGTGTGTGAACCCATAGGCTTACGTATTCTTAGCCGTATAAATATTTGTATGACATGAGCACAAACCAACAGCTCCCACTTGCGAATGTCATGGTCATAGAATATAACATACTAACATTGATGAATAGTCTAGCAACACCATCAATGCTCCCAGAAAAACCTGAGTATATAGTTTCGATAAACAACTCAGCCTTTAATGGTTTCAGTTAGTCCTATCCTTTTGTTTCAGATACAATGTTAAATATGGATATGGATATGGATCAATAGTCATTCCATAGTTTAACGATTCTGTTTCTCGCATCTGTATTGATCAAGATTACCAAACGTAAAAAGAATCATCTTAACTACAGTTTGGACGCGGCCACATACACATCTGATCAACCCAACGAGGTGCCCAGTAAGTATCTAACTCCCAAACATGTGGAGGAACAAATTCTATTTTGACTACAAGTGTTTATCATGTACTTTAAAAAACTTCTGAAAATAACCCTTATAACTACCTTTTGACAGGGTAGTGGTAGGCTTATTATAAAGAAATATTATCCATACATGCAAAACATGCTTGCATCTCAAGTCTGAGGATAAACATAACTTTCACCATGTGTGTAATGCACCCAGTAATGTCGATCCATAAAGTGATTAACACAGGTGGGGTATCTAATATTCAACCTTATTAAAAATCATGTGAAGTTGGCATAATCATCTTTACATATTCTCCAGAATACAACCAAACACTCACATTTGTCTTATCTTAACAATATTCTTATATTGTTAATTGAAAATGGACATAGTTTAGAATAAATAAATTTATTTAAGGATTTAAACATGCAAATATAGAACACAGGAGTATAAATGAAAACAATCATACCACGTATATCAATTCATTATTTAATACAACTTCTTATAGTTCCATTATCCAAATACCAAATAAGATCAATGCATGATGATCCTGTTTGAATACAAATTAACTAGGTTATGATCTTGTGGGACTTTGAGAATACTTATTTCAAAATTTCATGAATAGTGAAGTTCTTTGAATAATATGATGATTGTTATTTTGTAAGTGTGCACTCACTTCTATGTATAACTTGTATGAGTCTAGTAACATTACTTTCCATAAGATATATGACATACATAAAACATCCTAATAGAGATAGTCATCTCATCAGTTTTCCAAACTGTAAAGCATTCTTATTTTTTTAATATAGTATTATGCAACTATGCTTTTAAACCAAGCATATGTAGCCAGCAATGTTATCATATAATGAATAAAACTTATCATCTCAATTAAAACCAGCACTAGTGTATACTAACAACACTATGCTAACCTACCGTAAATTCTAAACACTTCTTTAATAATGTTTGGATATCTGATGTGTCGTTGTGTGGTGTTTATTTATGATAGTTCAAGTTTTAAATTTATATTTTGCCGACTTAACCAAAAACAACACTTTAACGGGCAGTATACCCGATCGGTGATAGATTCGTGGTAAGTAGGGTGTCAAACACTTGAAGTGAGGTTAAATATCTCAATTTATTTATATTTTGGTTATCTAATCTAAGTTAATTTTAATCTAAGTCAAACCTATGCTAATCCTATGTTAGTTCTAATCCTAATTCTAACAGGTAAAAAGGGGGTTTCAGCCTAAGAGACTGGCACGAGTTTGGTTGGTGACTACAATCAATTCAAGACACTTTAACCCACGCAAGCAAATTAACAAAAGATAAAAGAGCGGTCGAGCCTTATGATAGAAATATATCTGTATTAGACATCATTATATGTTTAGAGTTGGTTTGTTGAATTCTTTTCAATGATTACTTATCTCGAAGAGGCATTCATTCTTTAGACTTAGGCGGGACCCTTCATTCCTAAGACCTAGATCACATTAATTATGTCACCAATTAAAGCATCCGCATGAAGCATCCTTATTTGTTGAATATAGATACTATCTAGGGATTAAAGGCATGGTGATCTTGTTAAACCCTAGCTCATAGAGACTTTACCATATGACTTAATGACATTTATACATAGTAGTCCAATTGTCCAAACTATCCAATGGAATCGATTATCTTGTTGATTATCTAGATTCACTACTGTCTCAAACATGTTCAATAAACCAAAGGCAATTTCCGTTAACTAGTTAAGTCTGAAGCGTATCTTTAGCATGGTTTTAGAAGGACAATACTTGTGATCCTATGATTCTAGATGTATAAATCACTATATGGAGAGCTATCCCGGCATCTAGATTACTTGGTCCGTATCACTAGATCTAGTTGAATGATAGGTCACTTACAAAAGCACGTAAACAAGTATGAATTGATAAACATAAACAAGCATTCAACGATAAATTAAGCAATCGAGATATAAACAAACCAAACATTCAGATCTTCATAATAATGGCTAATACCCAAATATATTAGCCTTCAAACATCATAATTAATACAAGATTAATTGTTTTAGCCAAGGTAAACTAACCGAGTTAACAAATGATACCAAAAACTGAACAATTACAAAAGTATAAGAAATTACATGTTGGCTTCAATATATTGGAATGCGTTGCAAGACCTCTTCTGCTCTTTTTCTCCTCTGAAAATCGACTTTTGTGGTTTAGGTTTCGAGAATATGATTTAGCACACTTAAAACTCGTTTTTAAGTTTTGTATTTATAGTGTCTGGAAGTCGGTTTGATACGGCGTATCCAAGGGATTGGATACGGCGTATTGAAGTTTCTTGGAGTAGGGACCACGTTTGATATCTTCCAGAATATTCACATACTATATCTTGAATACAGCATATTGAGTTTCTTTGGATACGACGTATTGAGCTTCATTCCTTTGTGGTCTTTGGTGAGTGCAGGCACGAATACGCCATATCTTCCTTGATGGATATGGCGTATTGGTAGTCAGAATCATCAATCTTCAAAATATCTTCGTTTAAGCTCTAAAATGCGAGCCTTTTGCTAATATTCACCAACTACTCCATAATTACTGCAATTCTCAATTATAAACAATTAAGTAACAATTCTTTGCAATAATTATATAAAATAGGTTAAATACATGTGATAAATGATGCTATAAATAGACGTTATTTGATGTCATCAAATATCCGCCTACTTGAATCCTATTTGTCCTCAAGTAGCCTTTAGAAGTTTATAAAAATGTATCCCTAAGGATATTTTCCTTTTAAGCATTTATTTGATCTATTACAAGTACACAACCAAACACCTCACGAAATAGGAAGATGAAAATGCTCAAATCACTCAACTAATCTAGGTGGTAACATGTAACTAATTCGCTCAATTGCTTGGTCGTGACGAGTATTCTATCATAAGCTTGGCAAGGATACACATCTCCGTCGCTAAATTTAAGGAGTAACAAGTTTATAAAGGTAAATATGGGTTTATATAAGAAGGCTTAGGGTTGATTACTCTAACTAATCTTTATCGATACCAATATTCTAGGAGGGCGACAAAGACCACACATACACACTCGTAATGACGAGATAGACACATGTGACTACTCACTCCCACCTCGAATAAGCTAAAGAGTAGGAATAGTAGAGTAATATAGGGTATGGATCTTCTAACTTTCACCAATAGTAATAAACCAACAAGGTAGCTAAGACATGCATACATGGCCGTAATGACGGAATAGACATCCACGCTCAATCACATCCTCATTCGCGTAAAACCCATGGTTAATGATTAGGAAAGAGAATTAAATTGTTGTTAAATAAAAATTACAAAACAAATAGATTAAGTCTAAGATTACAAGTTGCTAGACACTTTTTCCCGACCATTACCATGATAAAGACACAACTATTTACAACGTCTTGATCATAGATAAAAAACAATAACCTAAGTTGGCGTTCCCGTAACGGTCAACTTCCCAATCATCCCATACTTTACATACTTTACAAGGCAAGTGGTGATATCTTCCACTTTATACAATACTCTACATCGTCGATTTGTATCAACGAATAATCGATCCTTCGTGTAATTCCTTCGGTAGTTGCGAAACGATTATCTTCAAATTTTCCTTCTCTTTTTTGTTTTTTTTTGTTGCAATTTTTCTTATTTTTTCGATTTTTTTTTGCTAACACTATACTATGAAACTCGGTGTAGTTTCACCATCTTCACGATCATAATAATTTCGGAAAATTGACACAAGACTCGGAAAATACAAACTTTACACTTTAAACAACTAGCAACTGTAAAATAAACTTAATCTAATAGGGTAGGCTAAGGTGTAAAGGTGTAAAGAAACAAATAATTGGTGTAGTTCCTAAAGGATTGGCTCTACGGTTTGTTCTAGGGGTATCTTACTCTTAAAATGAGAGTAAACAAAAGGGTTTATATGGGGGCTAACTAACCAGTGTAGTTAGTTAATAAGCAACATGTAAAGGCGATTTGGGTGTAATCCTAAAATTTACCAGTTTAAACAAGTTACTCTATCTAAATCCATAGTACTCATTATTGCGGTCTCGAATAGAGATACCAAGCCAAGTTCTAAAGTCTACTACATCACCAGCACACTCATATTTTTGTAGAATTTGGGTAAACATTTGGAAACGGATAGGTTAAATCCTCACAATATCTAACAAGGGTTATTGTGTGCGGGTTATGTAACAAGTAATTTCACAAAAGTATGCTTGAATTTTTTTTAATTTGAGCATAATTTAAGCATTTTTAGCGTGAAAATTAGGACAAGTAAACATTCTAATTACATCCCCCCACTTAAATTATACAACGTCCTCGTTGTATAGATAAAACATTAAATACGGGAATTAAAAAGAATTAGAATGAGAAACTCCCCTGATATTTGCTCGGTAGATTCTCCATGTTGAGTTTATTGAGCAAGATTGTGTTGAACAGCCGCCTTGAAGTTTCAAGACTCCAACACTTCAAGATCTTCCAGATTTGTAAATACTCCACCAATATTTGTCGATTTTTCTTTGCTTCCAAGGTCCTGTATAAAATATAGGAAAAAACGTGTATTTCTATCTTGGTACCTACGATTAATTTAAACTAAACTAAACAAACTGTACAGGAGATCGATACGCCGTATTCATAAACTGGAATATGCCGTATTGAGAAACCTGTAAAAAGTATCTAAATACAGGTCAGTCTGTTGAATACGCCGTATCATGTGCATGAATACGCCGTATTGACAGAACTAACAATAATGTTTTTGAAGTGCATAAAAAAGACTGATAACGTCCAGACAATCAATACGCCGTATGGTATGGAGCGGATACGCCGTATTGGTGTCTGGGAAGACAGACTCGATAAAATTAAATAACAATCCGTGTTGTCTCCCGGGAAGCACTTTTGTTTACAGCGAAGTCTTTAAGTTAGACTTTTCTTCAGTTTCTGTTTATCTCTTGGTGCGCGTCACCTTCCATCTTTCGTCCTTTTTCTGAAAAATATCTTGGTAGATTATGGACAAATTATCGTCGTTTCTTTCTCAAATATCAAATTCATATCGTCATATAGCAATATATTCTTCGTTGGGTCCAAGCGAGTACTGAATAGCTTCAAACTTTTCTGCTTTGCACCTTCTTTTGTTAGGTTGCTCATCAATAGAATTGGATGTATTGTTATATTTGCGCTTTGTCTGACTTTGTTCATCTTCCTTTTCGGTGTCGCTCTTTCCATGTGTTATCAGATAAGGTTTAAATAATGAGTCAGTAGTAGTATTGCTACTTCTCAAAATGCTATCATCTATTGTTAGGAACAAGAAAAGTCTCGATCACTTCTAATATTAAATAGTCAAAGCCCGTAGTTAGTCAATGTTTAATTCATAAGCTAATAGGGCCAAAAGGCCCATGGAAAGCCCACAAGGCAATCCATGGCCGGCCACAATATTGTATAAATACCCTCTACATACCTTGGAGAGGGTGTTGGTTGGTTTTGTATTTTCTCATTTCACTAATGCATTTCTCTTTCTATACTTTCTCTCTCTAGAAAATACATCCTTCCTTCCACTTTCTCTCACTAGTTCTTGGTTCATATATCAATGATTACAAGTATTCTACAATTGGTATCAGAGCCATGGAGTGATTTGTTTAGTTCTTGTGTTTATTTTTTCTTTCTTTTTGGTTCGTTTTTTGTTTTTAACCCGCACGCATCCTTTCTTTCTTTTCTTTTGGTTTTCAAAGCTTAGTTGTACACTAAAAGATCATTTACCTTGGTAAATTTGATCTAGTATCCTTGGATATAGGTGTATTTGCTTTGGATCAAAGAAAACTTCATTTTTGTTCATCTTTTGTTTTCAAAAACCTTATAAAGTACAAATCTTGATTTTGAAATTTTCGGCTTAAAAACCAAAAAGTTTTCATTTTTAAGGTACCTATAGGTTTGGGAATACTAGCTGTACAAGAAATTTTGTGATAAAACAATCAAAAATGTGTCTTTTTGTTTTTTAAAGATTTTGAGTTTCGTCCATGTGTTGCACGAATTCACAGTCTCTAGTTCTATCCGAATTAGCAATTTTCGTTGTCTCCGAATTAGCAATTTTCGTTGTCTCCGAATTCGCAATTCAAGTTACACACGAATTTGCAATCTTCCTTTAGGACATGAATTGACAGTTTTCCTTTAGGACACGAATTGGCAGTTTTCCTTTAGTACATGAATTGGAAATTTGTGTTTCACCCGAATTCGCAGTTTCTAGTATCAAACGAATTTGCAATTTTTTTACAGAAGCCTCCGAACTTGCAATCTTTTAGAAGACTCCGAATTTGCAGTTTTCAGTTAACTCCGAATTCGCAGATTACTTAAGTACACGAATTTGCAGTTTTATTTCAACATCCGAATTTGCAAATTTCATAAGAACACGAATTGGCAATCTTATCAGAAGGACACGAATTTGCAGTTTCATTACAACACGAATTTGCAACTTCTTCAGGATACGAATTTGCAATTTTTTTTATGGCCCGAATTTGCAATTTCACTTAATCAAACAAATTTGCAACATTAACTTAGAACTCAAAATTGCTTCATCAAAATTATACGGTTTATTTCTTTGACTTGTAAAATCCCGTGAAACACTCACTTGTTTTCTCGGTTCTGTCAAGAATTATAAAATCCCGTGTAGTTTTAGGACTCAACACACACAAAAGACAATACCTTCAAACATAATTACTTTCTATCACCGCTCGATCAAACAGTAATCTTTTTTATACCACTTTATCAATGACGACTCTTGCTGATAAGTCACTTCTCTCGGGTGGTGACAACAAACCACCGATGCTTGAAAAACACTTGTATGACTCGTGGAAAAGTAGAATGGAACTAATAGTATGAATAGACCTCATGTAGAAAGATTCTTGGCTTCTGTTGAAAAAGTCCATTGTTTGGACCACAATTACAGTGGAATTGTGTAACCAGACCAAATGAAATATTGCTGAGTAACTCCCCGTAGAAACCATTCAAGCTGATTGTGACATCAAAGTAATAAAAATCATTCTGCAAGGCCTTCCAAATGAAATTTATGCTCTTGTCAGTCAACATCGTGTAGCGAAGGATATTTGGGAGAAAATCAGACTGCTCATGCATGGAACGTCGTTAACAAAGCAAGAACGAGAATGTAAGCTGTACGATGAATTTGATAAGTTTACATACAAGAAGGAGTCGGTTAACACATACTACTTGAGATACTCTCTGCAGACTCAATTATATGAGAATATTTACTAGATGCCACTAGAGCAATTTTTATAAGTCAATACCACGATTCCTGAACACTCCTCCCTGCTGAATGGAGCAAATTTCCTTACTGATGTTAAGTTGGTCAAAGACTTGCATACTACTAATGTTGATCAGATTCATGCCCATTTGGAACAACATGAACGACATGCAAATGAAGTTTGATTGATGCATGAACGCAACTCCGATCCTCTTGCTTTAGTTGCATCTCACCAAATGACACAGTCTCCTTATCAATCTCATCAGCACTCTTACCAGAACTCTCAACATCAACAATTTGTCTCACCTCATCAATCTTCACAGTATGGATCACCTTTTGAATCTCAACATTACTCAATCAATCAATCACCAATACCTCATTCAATCACCTATTCCTAGTTCCTATATCCTATATCCTATCTAACAAACGGGGGGATTAGTAGTATCCTGGATAAAATGGGTTCATACTAAGGGTTCCTATGTTAATAAGTTACCATACCCAATAAATTATCAAACCTCAGTCCACCACAACGTTTTCTCTCCATCATCATCCATTCCTCAAATTGAATACTCTCCCACAGTCAACCAACAATCTGAATTTTCCCAATTAGACTCCGGTCTGACTATACCAGTTTTCAAGCACGGTGATGATCCAATTGATGCCATCAATCATGTCATGTCATTCTTGTCTGCTGTAGTCACTTCCCGCTATCCTACTACCAATAACCAGCTGAGGAACTCGTCAAACCCAAGGCAACAAGCCACCATTAATGATGGAAGAGTAACCGTACAACCAGTACAGGGGAGACAAATTTCTTATGCTGTAGGTACTACATAGACTTCACTCCAGAGCACATGGAGTAACTCGGGAAACAGATGATATCATTCGTGTTACAACTGCAAAAGAGTAGGGAACCACATGTCCAAACAATGCACTAAACCAAGAAGGAAACGGGATGACTCATGGTTTAAAGAAAAAGTGTTGTTGGTTCAAGCTCAAGCAAGTGGACAAATTCTACATGAGGAGGAACTTGCATTTTTGGCAGATCTAGGAATTCCAGAAGCTCAAGCCACACAGATGGTCATTACTCACAATGCTGCTTATCAAGCTGATGATTTGGATGCATATGACTCTGATTGTAATTGAACCTCAACCCCCAAAAAAACCTTTGCCAAAGTTGCTCTCATGGCGAATTTACTCATATGGTTCAATACTCATGCTGAGATACACAATCATGATAATGTGGAAAATAATATGCATAATCAATCTGTGCATGTGAAGCCCTAGTCTTTGAACAGTCGAATGTTATGAATCATTCAGAGACTGAAATAACCAGTGATAGCAATATCATTCCTTATTCTCAATATGTGATTGAATGACAACAAGCAGCTGTTCAGAATTCTAACTCTTCTGCATAACAAGGTGCACTAATATTATCTGTGATTAAACAACTGAAAACCCAAGTTTTCTAATAGTGCCAATATAAATCTGGAAATAAAAGTGTCAAAGATACTTTAACTTATCTGATCCTTGAAAGATATAAGAGAACAGTTAAAGTGTTGAATGAAGGAACAAAAGTTGATTTAAAGAATAATGATAACGTTTTAGATTCATGGTGCACAGTTCTGTAGAGATTGATCTTCCTAAACAAACTCTTTCAGACGATTTAAAAGACAAGGAATACTTAAAGGCACAACGTGTTTACTCTTACTCTAAAATGATTTTAAGAAAGAAGAATCTAGAAACATTGATAAGGAAATCACGTTAGAAAAGAGGATCAAACAGCTAGATAATATTGTTTTTAAAAGAGATCAATCCGCACAAACTGTTCATATGTTGACGAAACCACAGTTTTTCTATGATCATACCACTAAACAAGCTCTAGGTTTTCAAAATCCTTTCTATCTGAAGAAAGCTCAGTAGTTGGAACCGAAGCTATATGTTGGTGATATTTATGAGTCCCTTGTTTAATAGATCTCTGCAGCCTATTAAGGATGATAGCCAAGATGTATAAATACAGTTGACAATGCAGAAGACACTAGATTATAGAATCACTATGTGAAAATGCGGAATCTTAACACTAGTACTAAGAAGAACACTGAAGAACAAATCATAATTTCGATTAATCTGCTTTGAGTGATTACATATTACTAACCTATTAGATATGGATTTGTATTAGAATCTTGGAGCTCTGTCCTCTAACTATGCCAAGAGGTATCCATTTATAGAACAAGGGGAACCTTATAGACCAAGGATAAACCCCTAAACAGCTTACAAAACGCGTACATATCTTTGCCCTATAAATATCACATACATATCACTTAAACGTGAACTACTACTTATTTCTAACATAATCGGAACTACAACTAACTGATGCAGATAACTTAACACATAGTACTGGTCAGTACTAACTATACTATCATGTAAAAAAAAAAAAAAAAAAAAAAAAAAAAAAAAAAAAAAAAAAAAACTAACTATTAGGTACTGTCGGAACTAAGTTAGGAAAACGTAATTACCAAACAATCCTCCTTAAAACATGAATTTGAACTCTTTTAAACTTCAAGTTTTCTTTAATTTACTTCTTAAGCTCTTAGAGGATGTATCCAAACACTTTATCATTTCTTGATCTTTTAAACTCTATCCTTCTTCAGCAGCAACAACAACATCTTTTCAGCAACAATCCAACTAAGTTGGCTTTGTAGTTTTTGGCAAACTACCTGACATTAACGGATTTGATGTTCCTTTACCAGTAGCCGTTTGCTCTAGGATATTAACGTCTTTTATTTAAGAACATGGTGAGTAAATTACATACAGTTTTTGTAAATTGTCAACCATCAAACGGAATTGATTTGTCTTACCAAATACCGTTAGCCTTGGACTAGCCAATTGCTTCATTGCCATAACAAGGTGCATTGATAACCATATAGTTTTTAGCAACTATCAGCTATCAAGCAGATTTGATTTAGTCCCTTTACCAAAGAACGTTTGATCTTGGACTAGCCAACTCTTTCACCAAGGAAGCAATGTGAGTTGAAACCCTAACAATTTTTGGTAAATTGTCAACCATAAATGATTTGAGAAGTCTTTACCACCAAGCCGTATGCTTAATGGACTAGCCAGTCTGATGCCTAGTTAAGCATGGTGAACTGATGACATTTGTTTTGTTTTTTTGAACACCAACACTCAAAGATCCTCCTCATCTCCATCAACATCTTCAGGTTCTAACTTTGCAAGTAGCTTCTTGACAAATCTAATTAACTCCAATGCCATAGTACTGTCTTCTTCAGACTCCAACTTTAATTTCAGCATTTGCACCAGTACTTTCTTTCTCAAAGGATACTTCTTCTCTACAAGCATTTGAATGACTAATCCTGCCTCAGTCACTAAAGTATGTACCCCTGAAGAATCATGTAACTTCCAACTCACTATATTCCAATGCTGCTGTGAATTCCAAAACTCATCTTCATCATCTGGATTGAACATAATCATCAAATCTCCCCAAAGTACTCTGTCAAAACCTTCAGGTATCTCACCTTGATATCTGTTCATTACCAATTGATACACAACATTCAAATCTTCTCTATCAAATATGGACAACACCCTCATCAAAGTACTAAAGTATCTCTTTTGTCCATTACTTCTAATCACCACATTTTGATTTATCTCCTCTAAGTGTTCAGCTTTATCATCCTGTGGTTTAATTCCAAGACACTCCTATGTTTTCCTACTTTGATAGGAATAATTTCTGTCAGTATTTCAGTAAGTCCCACTTCTTTTCCTCCATCTACCTTGAGCTATTGTTAAATGTAATCTCAGCTCATCATTCTCTTTCTCACTATAAGATCATCGTTCATAAGATGTTTTTGTATGAATCTTCTTTTTCTTGACTTCATCTTTTTCCTAGTACCAAGTTTTCTCTTTCTGGTACTTTCTTCTTCTTTATTCTCCTCCTTGACTTCTTCTTTACTCTCCTCCTTGACCATTTCATTCTTAGAGGAATCAATTCCTTTTTCATTCATCCTTTTGATCAGTCTTTCATCTTCAGCAGACCCAATAGAAATGAAATCTTCATCTGACCTCTTTATCTTTTCATACAGAGTTTGTATTTCCTCAAACTTCTTGATTTTCAATTCAGCATGCTTGAAGTTTCCTACATGCTTCAAGTAGGTCATCATTTGATTTCTCAGTTGATTCTTGGTTGGTGGTCTGTCCTGATAGCTTCTGATTCTTTGTTTGAGCAATGGAAGTACTCTTTGACAGCAATTGTGTCATGAAGGAATTTTGCTCTTTCTTCTTATTGTAAATTGCTCTCATGATTCTTTCCATTGTTGTTTCCCACCTTTTTCCTTTGATGATATAACCTCATTACCTTTCCCCTTATTTAATCTTTGATTTTCTTTCTTTCCTCATTGTCTATCTTGATCCCTTCCCCTTTATCTTTTTCTTAATCATAGATCTTTCTTTGTTTTTAAAATTCTGCCCCCCTTCCTCATTAAATATATCTTCCTTATTACTTTCTTCTTTGCCTTCCCCTTCTTTTTACCCCCCTTTCTTATTCTCTTAATTTCCTTTGATCTTCGCCTAATTTCTTTCCCCTTCTATTCCTCTCTCTTTCTTATTTTTTTCTTTTGTGCTTTATTCCTTTCCCCTTACTAAGCGATTTCTTTATTCTCCTCCATTTTTTTCCTCCCCCTTTCCTTTTCTCTTGTATCTAGTACTTTATTTCTTTCCCGTTTCTTTTTTCTTTCCCTCCACCTTAAAATTTTCTTATCTAATTATTTCATAGCTTCCCCCTCTTTCCTCCTCTTCTTCCTTGTCTTTCTTATTCTTTTTCCTCTTCTAACAATTGTTATCTTTGAAATCCTTTTCCTTCCCCTTACTATTCTCTTTCCTGTATCCATCTTTTTCCCTCTTTTCTTTTTCTTCTCACCCCTTTTGTCTGTTATCTTCTTCATTTTAACCGTTTCCCCTTCTCCTTTCTTCTCTTTATAAACTCCTTCATACTTTCCTCCTTTTTCTTTTTATATCCCACTTTCTCCCTTACTTTTACTTTTCGTCTCGTTATTTTCTCGCCATCTTTCGTTTTTTTCCCTTAGGTTCTTTTCTCCCCTTTCTTTCTTTTTTTCTATTTGATCATCCCTACTTTCCTTAAGTTCTTTCTTCTCTATCCCTCTTACCCCCCTTCCTTTGTCCTTTAACTTACTGAAGCTTCTTTCTCAGCAAGAAGTACTATCTGCCTCTATTCTTGCCTTTATAATCATCATAATTTTCTATGAGAGCTTTCATTGGTAGCTTTTTCTTCGCTAATTAAGTTACTTTCTTCTTCACCTTGACCCCACTTCTTCTTTTTTTCCTAGCCATCTCTTCATCACTTTCAAGCTGTTTAAATTTCTTCTCAGCTTGAGGAATATCATCAGATTCACTGTCAGTTTCATGCTCCTCTTCTATTTTCTTCTTTCCTTTGTCTTTTGGATCAATTTTTGGAAGAGGCCTTAATGTCATAAGTGATCTTGTGGAGGTAGGTCTAGGTCTGTCAGTTTCTTCAAATATCCTCAACAACTCTACACCATTCTCTTCTCTCTAGACAACAGCTTTGGCTGAACTTCATGTTCAGAAAACTTAGCAATTGTGTTTCACCATCTCTAAATATTTAGAAGTAGGTGTTTGAGTAACTTTGAGTAGCCACTTCCTTCTTCAGAAAGATCATCAATCTTTCCCTTGCTCATCAGCTACCTCTAATTTGTTATCAAGCACTAACCTTTTGTTCATCAGTACCTTCAATTTTCCTGTCGGTACTAACTTTGGATCCGTCAGTACTAACTATTGGTCTGTCAGTACTAACTTTATCCTTGTCAGTACTAACTTTCTCCTTGTCAGTACTAACTACATCTTCATCATTCTCCTTCACTTCACCCACTATATCTCTTGTCCACCCCACATCTTGCGCATTCTCAGTTTCCATATGATCAAGTTCATCAAATAGAAGGATCTCATGGCTGAAGATTCACTTAGCAAACTTACTCCCCTGTTTTGGATACAGACTCTTTGTGCACCCATTGTTTCTTTAAGGATCTCTTTCTTGCTAATCTTTTCTTCAAGGAGACACAGAGCATTCCATGCTCTTGGTGTTTTTCATGACAGGATTAGCTTTGCTACTGAGTTTTTTGATATGACCTTCAAATGTTGAATTTCTTAGGCTTTGATCTGAAAACCTGCACATAAAGAGAGACAAAGATCATAAGACACTTTGGAGTGCCGTTCACCCTCAGTCCCTGAAGGTATTTAACACTGATGAATGACCTCCCAAGATTCCCACCAGAAGTTTCTAGAACAGAAATCAGGAATTTAAGTAGAATGTGAAGGTCCAGGGAGGGTCAGTCTGTGGCTCAAAAGGTACTTCACTAGTGAGAGCAGGAGATGGAGTAGGATTGTGCTTCAGATGAGTCTTTTGAAGTAGCAACCCATCCTCAGTTGGTTGAACCAACATAGAAGCAATAAAGGGGTGACTTCCCGAGAAATGTTTACCCTTTATTAACCATGAAGAAAAGACTTAAACTATTAAATATATTTACAGGAAAAATGATCTAAAGGTACAGGTACATTACTAGTTGTTTAATCTAAAAGGAAGAAATAAACGGTGGTACATGAACAACTTCTTTTAGCATCTAAATGTCCTAAGCATTCCGATCGAAAATTAACTAGAAAAATTATACCTTCTGATTAATTTTAAAACAAATATAGTGCATAGCAATATATAGTAGGAATTTGAACCCAAGAGGTGCTTTTTGAACTAAGACAATGAATTTATTGTATGAAAAAAAAACCTCCTTGGGGTGAAAAAACAAAGCCTTATAAATGTTAAAACCTGTTAACTCCCACCTCATACCCATAAACTGTATAGCATCAATATAGCCTGATTAGGTAATGAGTCTATCCCATTAGCATCATATCAAAAAGAAGATCACTCTTATGATGGCTCAGAGATAGACACAGGCTTGCCAGCTACTATGGTAGTAATGTGCCTAACATTGTTGATTATTTTTGTGACTTAGCAGACTTTCCCAAAATCGTTCAACAAATGTATTAGAAACTACTAATACAGGACTTAACATTAAGAGCAGTATAAAATTGAGAACTAGCGCGTAAGAAAATCAATGAACTCGTGAAAACTCGCATTCTCCCGTCAGACTTCTCCCTAATTAATTTTACTAAAGCACTAGTAAACTAAACACGAAATCATAAATTCAATTACTACTTCATAAACATTTAGAAAGAGACACGAAATTAACCAAGCAAACATGTAGAAAAAAACAATTTTTTTTAAACAGAATAGCCAGAGCCGCCCGACTGGGTGCCTTAGCCGCCCGGCAGGGTGCTCGTTTTTTTTACTTTACCTCTTTTTTTATATATCAGGTGGTGTGCCGCCCCGGCAGGCAAGTGTGCCGCCCGGCATGCAACCTTCTGAAAGAATTTTTTTATTTATGGCAACTTATTTACCATCTAATTTTTAACTAAACATTTATGCTACCTTTTGTAATGATTAAAACAGGAATAAAATACAAGTCCCCGGCAGCGGCGCCAAAAACTTGTTGACGTTGGTCGGGTGCAAGTTTTACATTTATAATCGAGACTAATGAAATTACCAACGAAACATACGATCAAGTATACTCGTTCAATCGTAGTAAAGTTGGGTAAGTCAAGTTCGTTCCACGGGACTTGGTCTAAACCAATACTAGGTAGCAAGAAAGACACTAAGGTTGTCACGGCCATTAGCGTCACAAAATCAAGGTAATTACTTAAGCAAATTCGTTCCATTTTTAAGATTATACTTATGCAAGAAATCCATGTCATTGATATCCATGTTTGATTATGTTGGTTAAACAAGTGTATATGATTCACAAAACCCATTTATATATGACTTGACTCCGTGGTGTACTTCACCAAATCATATTTATGCATGAAACTAATGACGAACCCTTTCAACCTATGAACATCATTAACCCCAAGCCAATTAAGTGTGTTTGCTAGATAATTTATGTTCCTAAGTGATTCAACAAGTCCTTTCGCCCTATACTTGAATTCAAGCCTTTTTGTTCATCTTTTTGATTATGTAAAGATGGTAGATGTCAATTACCAAAACCCCTTTTTAGTTTGTCACTACTAATAGAGAATAGCCTACGCCACGGAATCCCTTTCGACCTATGATTCCATGGGTATTCTACCACAAATCATAGAAAAGAACTCAAGACATAAATAAACCACATGTTCACAAAAATCATCATTCATACACAATCAAACATTTCACCAAATCATTTCATTCCACACATAAGTATTATGAGACTACTCCATATATAAATTCATTTCAGAAATCCACCATTCAAATAATAAATTTAGACACATCTAAAAAATGTTTGTAAAGATTAATACCTACAAAGATTCCTACAAGTTTGGTGATGTAGCACGCCAAAGGCCTCCAATTGCCGTAATCAATGTAACTCCAAGAGTGGTGGTTCTTCCTTCAAATTCGTCCTCACACTCTCCTGGATTTGCAGAGATATTTCTACAGCTTTTGGGGTGAATATAGGTGGTGGAAACTTAACCTAATTGAGGGTTAAGGGTTTCTTATTGTTGTTTTTAGGTCAAAACCTCCACTACTATATATATTACTTCCAAACCGACTTAAGAAGTAAATGGAAGTCCCCTCAGTTGATATTATGAGTACATGATCGGTTTCCAGGCATTATGGTTCGTTAATACTCTCATAATTACAAAAATGTAACTGACAGCGTGGTCCTGCCGGGCGGCAAAGTCTTTGCGTCTGGGCGGCAATACAATCGAGCTCTCTGTCGGGTGGCAATCTCTTCTACCAGGCGGCAGAGTGCTCGTGGCAATGTGCGATCTTTACTTTCTTCGTCTTTCGTCCTCCGATCAACTTTTTATCCCTCAGGGCTAATTCATACCACATGTTTATAACCCAAAGTGCATATTTTACTATTACAGAGGGGTCTTCAAATCAAATATCGAATTAGCACTTACTTCATAGCTTTTTTTCTTCACTTCATATCTTTCGCCTAGCTGCAACACAAGAAACTCATATTGCACAATAACAGGGGTAAAAGCAATATTATTTAACCAATTAGCATATATAAAACCAATATAACGCATACACAAAACATGACAAAAACACTGCGTATAGACCAAATCTCCCACACTTAAGTTTCATGCTCGCCCTCGAGTCAGGTTCATTCTTTAAAATCAAAAGTTACTTCACAAATTATATGCACAACACCGCAAGACAACGTGAGAACCAGTAATTTAACAAAAGGAATTTTAATATACTTTTTATGAGTTAGTAACCAAAGCTGGTTAAAATTTACAAACTCCTAGTTACCAAGTAACTTATTTCCTAACTTTCTGATGAACTACCAATATCATGTCTTAGCACATTGGCTAATCGATACTCCAACATTTAACTTCTTCTTCCTTCGTCTTCGTAATTTATAGCTTCATTGGCTATTTATTCACTTTTTTTCTTTTTCTTTTTTTTGATCAACCTCCGATCGACTACTACATAGGTGGTAACTAGTAATTTCCAGGCTTAACCACTAGTTATTATAGCACAATATATTTTTTTTCAAAATGGTTTACTATTACCTTTATCATTTAAATTACCTTCATCTCATTTTGGGCATGTGTTGCATAACAAAATTTTAAAAATCGGATCTTTTCCTAATTACTTTCTCTCCCCCACACTTAAGTTTTGCATTGTCCTCAATGTAAGTAAGACAATCTTCAAAGTAAAGGAAATAGAGAAAAGTTAGGCCTTATACGACCCGATTTTTGTGCACAATCCTCAATGATGTTTACCGAGTATGCTGGAAATGCAAGGTTCCTTCGAACTCGGGTATGATAAACCACCATGTATGTCAACACATGTCAAACTTGCAAATACTGCAAATATACCGCATTTCCCAAAATAACATGATAAATATAAACTCCTAAAATTAACAATCATAAAAATCAGTTTAAACACACCAAGAAGTAAAGTTCCCTACGGTACGAATTTAAAGTAATCTAACTGCATTAAACAAATTTTAAACTTTCCCGTGCAACACGTCATCCATACATCATCATTAAAATCCAGTCCCCCCCCCTCCTCTAGATGAACCTCCAACTGCATATCCCGAAGAACTACCTCCAAAATCTGGCATGGCACTTGTAAAGTAATCATCATCACCCAATCCATAGCTTCCTCCTTGGTTGCTTTGATTACCCGGGTTAGGGTAATGTGTGTAAGGATAAGGGTATGGTATATATGGATACGGGTATGGTGGAACATTTGGTGGTTCATAAGTTGGGTATGCAAAGTTACCTTGGTCCGCCAAATGATGGAGAATGGGCATGGAATGTTCGAGCATATAATTATTCCAAATCATCATAGAATCTCTCCAAACATTCTCTCGCTCAATCTCACTCAAACTCGCATTCCAATCTCCCTAACTCATGTTCAAACCTCCATGCTCTTGCCTCGACCCACTGCTTCCTTCTGCAGCTTAGGTTGGTATTCTAGTTTCTTTCTTTAAGCATGTATTCTCCTCATCCAACTCATCCGCCAACATCTTTGATGTCCAATACTCACAGTAAATCGGCTCTGAACACTTCTTGATCTTATCATCCACATAATAGCTAAGAAAACTAGCAATTTTAGTCACATAATGTCTCGCATAAATGACACTATTCTCCTTAGTTCTCGGGGCGTGTTTGTACAAATGATCCAAGCTAAATTCACTCCACGCACTCCTCTAAATGCTATCATCCACAAATCTTTGCTTTTGGCATCTCTTCCACAGCTACCCTATGCACCAAAGATCACAATACCTTTGGCATAAATCCGCATCAGTGGTTCTTTCACAAACACTTTTGTTAGGAACACGAAAGTGTCGGTCACTTCCATAGATAAACAGTCGTTAGCTCGTTAAGTAATTTTTGGAAACTTACATAGTTATTTAGCTAAGGCCCATGGATAAACCCATGCAAGCCCAAGCCCACGTACCATGTAGAAGTATTTATACACCTTTCCATGCCTTGGAGAGGTGGGTTGGTTTATTGTATTTTTCACATAGTAATGCATTTTCTTTCTCTTACTTTCTCTCACTAGAAAATACATCCTTCCTTCTCGCCTTCTCTCTCTAGTTCTTGTTGTTAAAGATTACTCATATTCTACAATTGGTATCAAGAGCCATGGAGTGGTGTGTTTAGTTTTTGTGTTTAAGTTTTTTTTGGTTCGTGTGTTTCGAGAAAAAATCGTCCTTTCTCTGTATTTTTTTTCGAAGCTATTTGTGTATACTAAAAGATCATTTACCTTTTTAAATTTGATCTAGTATATTTAGGATATAGGTGTACAAGCTTTGAATCAAGAAAAATCTCATTTTTGGTCATCTTTTATGTTTAAAACCTTTATAAAGAACAAAATCTTGATTTTAAATTTTCCGGCTTAAAAACCTTAAAGTTTCTATTTTTCTTGTTCCTATAGGGTTAGAAACACTAGTTGTACAAGTATTTTTGCAAAACAACCATAAAAAAGGTGTCTTTTGTGTTTTAAAATTTTTGGGTCTCAAAATAGTGTAAGTCGAACAACTAAAGTCGAACAACTGAAGTCGAACAACTGAAGTCGAACAACTGAAGTCGAACAACTGAACTCGAACAACTGAAGTCGAACAACTGAAGTCGAACAACTAAAGTCGAACAACTGAAGTCGAACAACTGAAATCGAACAACCTATTTTAGTTGAAACTGAACAACTGATTTTAGTTGAAACCGAACAACTTACTCTAGTTGAAACCGAACAACTTACTTTAGGTGAAACCGAACAACTGATTTTAATTGTAACCGATCAACTGATATTAGTTGAAACCGAACAACTGATTTTAGTTGAAACCGAACAACCTATAGTAGTTGATACCGAACAACCAGTGTTTGTTGAAACCGAACAACTCAAATTTCCAAATTATACGGTTTATCTCTTTGACTTGTAAAATCCCGTGAAACATTAACTTGTTTTTCCCGGTTTTGTCAAGAATTGTAAAATCCCGTGTAGTTTCAAGAATTAAAACACTTAAAAGACAACTTAATCAAACACAATTTCTTTCTACCACCGTTCGATCAAACAAGTAATCTTTTAACATACAAATTTCTCAATGACGACTCTTGCTGACAAAGCGATTCTTTCGGGTGCTGACAATCGTCCACCTATGTTGGAAAAGGATATGTACGATTCTTGGAAAAGCAGAATGGAGCTATACATGATGAATAGACAACATGGAAGAATGATTCTTGAATCCGTTGAAAATGGTCCACTCATCTGGCCTTCAATTGAGGAAAATGGAGTGACAAGACCAAAGAAATATTCTGAGTTATCTGCTACGGAAGCAATTCAAGCTGATTGTGATATCAAGGCAACAAATATCATTCTCCAAGGACTACCACCTGAGGTCTATGCATTGGTTAGCAATCATAAAGTCACCAAGGAACTTTGGGAGAGAATTCAACTTCTCATGCAAGGAACTTCATTGACGAAACAGGAAAGAGAGTGTAAGCTTTATGATGAATTCGATAAGTTTGCTTATAAGAAGGGGGAAACACTACGTGAGTTTTACTTGAGATTTTCACTGCTACTCAATGACATGAACATCTACAATATGAAACTGGAACAATTTCAAGTGAACACCAAGTTTTTGAATACTCTTCCTCCTGAGTGGAGCAAATTTGTGACAGATGTCAAACTGGTTCGGGATTTGCACACAACTAACTATATTAAGCACACTCAAGAAGAAACTATCGTTCTTAGGGATCTAGTTGAACATGTTAAATCAAAATATCCACTAGATCAATCCTTAGAATCCACCTGTAGGTATGCTAAACTAGTACAGGAGTTGCTAACAAACATCAGTAACACCTGCCCTAGTATCAACAATGCTGATGGAAAATTAGTGGCTGTGACCCCAAAGAACAAGGACAAAAGCGTTAGATTTACTAAGCCCATCACATCCTCAGGAAACACAATCACAAAAACAACCTCTACATCAAACCTAGTTTCTAACAAACCTGTGTTGTCTTCTACAGGAGTAAAACCATTTAATAGTGCTAGCGGATCACAACCTTCAGGCAATACAAAGAAAGATAAGATTCGGCAAACACCAAGTAGTACTCAGAAGAATAAAGTAGAAGCCCACCCTAGGAAAGTTAAATCTAGTTTAAAAAATAAAGATTGTGTTGTTGAATCTAAAGGAACTGCTCATGTGCAGCATTCCAGGCTTAATGCGAATTCTGAAGTAAAATGTGTTAAGTGTAATGGTTGCATGCTTTCTGCTAATCATGATTTGTGTGTTCTTGATTTTATTAATAATGTAAATGCTCGTAATAAATCTAAATCTGTTAAGAAAAATTCAAAGAAGAAAGTTTGGAAACCAACAGGAAAGGTGTTTACAAACATTGGATACATCTGGAGACCTACTGGACGAACATTCACTATAGTAGGAAACGCGTGCCATTTAACTAGGATTACCACAACTACTGAAGTTCCCCATAAGAAACCAACTGCCCTAGAAAATGAAACACCTAAGCCTGTCGTAACATTGATTTACTCAAAGAAACCTAGGAAATCTAAAACTAATGGTCTTGATAACAAAACTAAGGTTCCCAAATCTGTATCTGCTAACAAAAAGGAACCCAATCAATCTCGGGGATCCAAAGTTTCCAATGTTCCATCTTCTTCTCTTATTGAATGCATGTCGTCCAAATTTTTCTCTAGTATTTGGACTCCGGCTGCTCCAAGCATATGACCGAAGATCGCTCTCAGCTCACCAATTTCGTCAATAAGTTTTTGGGTACAGTTAAATTCGGAAATGATCACGTGGCAAAGATATTGGGTTATGGTGATTATCAGATTGGGAATGATATGATTTCAAGGGTTTACTACGTGGAAGGACTTGTACACAACTTATTCTTAGTTGGGCAATTTTGTGATTCGAACCTTGAAGTTGCTTTTCGTCAACACACCTGCTTCATTCGTAATTTAGAAGGTGTTGATCTATTAACTGGATCTCGAGGCAACAATCTGTACACTCTGTCTCTTGGAGATATGATGGCGTCCTCTCCCATATGTCTCTTGTCAAACAAAGACTAAGTCCTGGTTATGCACGACGTTTGTTATTCATCTAAAACTTTGGTGCAATCAACCATTTAGCTAGAATGCGTTTTATTCGAGAGTCTCCCAAAGCTTAAATTTAAAAAGGACATCTGTGTTATGATGTGCAATGGGTAAGAGCAAGAAGAACCCACAAACATAAATCTGAAGACTACAATATGAAAAACTCTATTGTTACACATGGATCTTTATGGACCAATGCGAGTCGCAAGTGTTATGGGATAGTAGTACTCCTTGTCATTTGACGATGATAACTTATGATTAATGGGTTAAGTTCTTAAGGGTCAAAGTTGAAGCTCTAAATTCATAATTCAAGTTTTTAAGTTGATCTAATGGGCTGAAAGTACCTGTTCGACGCATCAGAACAGATAATGGAACTGAATTTGTTAATCAAACGTTGTGTGAATATTATGAGAAGGTTGGTATCTCTCACGAAACATCTGTAGCTCGCTCTCCACAGCAAAATGGTGTCGTTGAAAGACAGAATCGTACGCTAATTGAAGCTGCTCGCACAATGTTGATTTATGCAAAAGCTCTGTTATTTCTATGGGTTGAAGCAGTGGCTACCGCATGTTACACCCAAAATCGTTCCATCATACGCCTTCGTCACGGCAAAACACCATATGAGCTTTTACATGACAAACTCTGACTTATATTTCCTTCCATGTATTTGGTGCACTCTGCTATCCAACGAATGATAGTGAGAATTTGGGCAAGTTACAACCAAAGGCTGATATTGGTATTTTCATTGGTTATGCACCCACGAAGAAAGCATTTCGAATTTACAACCGACGTACCAGACGAATCATTGAGACAATTCATGTAGATTTTGATGAGCTGACTGCGATGGCTTCTGAACACAGCAGTTCAGGACCCGCACTTCATGAAATGACTCCTGCAACAATCAGTTCAGGACTCGTGCCAAACCCTCCTCCTTCAACACTGTTTGTACCACCTTCGAGAACTGACTGGGATATGTTGTTTCAACCGTTGTTTGATGAATTACTCAATCCTCCACCTAGTGTTGATCACCCAGCCCCTGAAGTCGTTGCTCCAATTGATGAAGTAGCAGCTCCAGAACCCGCTGTATCAACTGGTTCACCTTCCTCAACTACAGTTGACCAAGATGCACCATCACCAAGTAACTCTCAAACAACACCCGATCAACCAAACTCCGTCATTCTAACGATGTTGAAGAAGACAATATGATATTGAAGTTGTACATAATGGGTAATGATCCGTTACTTTGGCTATCCTAATTCAGAAGTTTATTCTGATCATTCGTCTTCGTCGGATTCTATTCATACCAATTATGCATCCTGATCACAAAAATTTCTGAACACAATAACAATGAGACTAGGTTCATCCACTTGAAAATATAATCAGTGAACTCGCTAAACCAGTTTCCACATAGCTGCAATTAACATGAGCAAGCTCTTTTTTGTTACTACTATGCTTTCCTCACTGTTGTTGAACCCAAGACGTATAAAGATTGTGTTGACTCAAGTGTTGGATTGAAAGGCAATGCAAGAAGATCCTAATGAGTTCGAACGATTGATGTGTAGGAGCTAGTACCCGACCAGTATAAGTTATGGTTTTACTTTGAAGTGGATCTACAACTGAAACTAGGACTAACTAGGGGGGTATATTAAAGAACAAAGCTCGGTTAGTGGCTGTGGTTACACGTCAAGAGGAGGGAATTGATTTAGAGTGATCTTTTGCTACGGTTGCAAGATTAGTGGCTATAGGATTTTTCTCGGCTTTTGCTGCCTCATATGAAACATGGTCGTATACCAAAATGATGTGGAAGACTACGTTTTATGAATGGTAATTGCGGAAGAAGTTTATGTTAGCCAAACGAATGGGTTTGTGATAAAGTTAACCCAACTCACATGTACAAGCTTAAGAAAGCCTTTATGTGTGAAACAAGCTCCACGCACGTGGTTATGACATTGTTGTCTTGTTCCTGATTTCCCAAGACTTCTCTAAAGTTCAGTGGATCCCACATTGTTTCATCGCAGAGACTGCAAGGAACACTTCTGGTATGAACTATTTGTTGATGATATCATCTTTGCTGGAATCTTCACTCTTGAACTTTGTGACCTATTTTCTAAATTCATGTGTTCAAATTTAAGGATGTCACTGTTGGGCAAATTCTCATTTTTCTTAGGACTATAGATTTTCCAAGTCTTGAGGCATCTTTAGTAACCAGTACAAAATATTGCCCTTGAATCACTTAAAGAAATACGGTTTTGCACTTTGTGACATAGTGGATACTCCAGGTGGAGAAATCCAAACTGGATGAGGATAAAAAAGGGAAAGCCGTTGATCCGTCACACTATCGTGGTATGATAGGCACCCTCCTTTATCTCATAGCCAGTAGACTTGACCTACAATGTGCTATATGCATGTGTGCCCGGTATCAGGCTCGGCCTACCGAAAAGCACTTACATGCAGTAAAAAGGATCTTTTGGTATCTAAGAGGAACCGTTAATTGAGGACTATGGTATCTAAAGGATTCTTTAATTGCTCTAACAACATTTGGAGATGCGGATCATGTTGGTTGTCAGATACCCGTCGTAGCACATTTGGGTAGTATGCAATTATTGGGTGATAGGACTTATAGTTGGTCATCAAAAAGCAGACAAAGCATTGCGATATCCAGTATGGAAGCTGTATATATTGCTTTGTCCTGTCGGTGTTGTGCTCAATCCTTTGGATGAGATCACTGCTTACCGACTATGGCTTAGGTTTCAACAAAATTCCAATGTACTGTGTTAACAAAGCGCTATTGCCTTATGCTGGAACAACGTTCAACTTTCCAGATCGATCGCATATAGAATCTGATTTCCACTTTATAAGGAGCATGTGAAATGGGGTGATTATCAAACCTTTCTTTGTCAATACGAAGTATCAACTGCGGACTCTTCATTAAAGCTCTTGCCGAGAAAGAATTGATTTCTGATCCAACAAGCTGGGAATGCGGAGTTTTACGCCGGAGACTCTGGAAACAATTGGCATTGGAAGTGATGATTAGTGGTGGTTCATATTCACCATATCCTGTAATAAAATGTATATATATTATATACTATATTATATATTATATATAAATTTATATATTTATATATATTTAAACCATAAAAAAACATAAAAGATTTTTCATTTTTAGAAAACTTTTATAAAGAAAATACAAAATATAAATCTATAAAACAAGAAAAATTAAAAAAATTCAAAATATCAAAAAGACGGTAATAAGGCATGTCTTTTGATAATCGAGGTGGGGGGGGGTGGGGGGGGGGTTAACATTTTCGGTCTTAGAAATGTCATTCAATAATGATACGAGGCTGTAAATGAAGTTTCGAGCAGATAGTTACAGATGTTTTTCAATCATGCGAATTGGCTTGTTTTTATTTCAAATAGCAACCCCCGGTCATCATCTTAAAGGCAAGTTATTTAAAAAAGAATACTTGACCTCATAACGGAATTTTTTCTGGGAAGGGTCTACTTTATGACCAGCAAAGGCTTGTGATTACTTTGTCATCACAACTGTGCTTCCTATATTTCCATAAGTGTACACGTCAGTGCACTTATGTGTTAAAATAAGAGAAATCTTATTTTGGTGTTTGTTGTTTTTTCAAAAACAAAACATTGCTTCATTAGAAAATGCTTTTTCAATGACATTCATCTTCTCAAACAACGACTACAGCTCTTTAAATAGAAAACATGTCAGTGTTTGAGGGGGAACAAATGTCAAATATATTCTTCATAATAAAATGTGCTTAAGGATAGACTTTTTAATCAATAACGAAAATAATGTCTTGAAGGAAAGTTAATTAAGTTTAGCTATGTGTGCCTTATTGCTATGTGTTTATGTGTTTAGGGACTACTTTGCAAAATTAAGGTCATAGGTATGGATCGTATAAAAAATTAAGGGGACTTATTTGTGCTTTTGTTTATCTTGTTATGCCTTATAATAACTTTGCTATGCAAAAAATAGGGTATCGAAACTAAAGGACTATTGTGTTCAAAAACAAAAATTGTTTTATATCATTCCACCCAACCCGTCCTTTTACACACACAAACACACACTAAACTTAAAATTTTTCTCCCTTTCACTCGTTCGGTCGCCAACCTTTATTGCATCATTTCGAGTTGTTTTCAAGCATAAGGTATAATTAATATCTCGTTCTAATCCTCTCTATAAAACTCATAATCATAGTTATTAAGATTTCATTCAGATATGAAGCTCGAAAAAACCCTAATTCTCAATATCTAGGGTTCATGAACATTCAAAGATGTATAAATCTTTAAATTAACTGAGGGGTTATGATCGCGTTGGAGTGTAGAAGATATGTCTAATATAGTTTTTTTGTATCATTAACTTTTGAATTAGTTATACTCAATTGTTTACTCAAAAATTTAGGAGTTTTCAAAATAATGTAGAATGTGTTGATCCCAAACCTAGATCGATTCCTTAGGTTGTCTAAGGTTAAATTACCTTGGATAAATCCAAAATAACTTGTTGTAGAAACTTTGTATGTATATTAAAGTGTATGCGGAATCTACACCTTAATACTCTAGAAGTATTATCAATGAAACAGTAATAATGAATGAAACACATTGATGTATAAATGCTCCCAATATTATTAGATCACATTAAACGAGTACTTCTTCAACTTAGTATAGGGTTTCAACCGTGATGCTTTTCTCTTATTCGACTTCTATGATGTGATCTGTTTGCTCTAAAGTATCTCTCAATAATGCACTGGAGCCTCCTTTTATAGACATAAGGATTCTAGTCGGCTTACAATCATTACTTAGATATCTCAATCTTTTCTAAACATTAACGTAATCTTCTATATTAAGTACTTTATGTAATATCTTGTACATAATTTTCTCAATATTATCTTCACACGTATTATTGTTTCTCCAAACAAAACTTTTCTCTTTAAGTTGTCTTTTATCCTTCTTGACAGTAGAAGTCTATCACACAGTCTGTAATCCTTCACCAGCCTGCAAATAATAAAACATATGCTAGTAGTAATAGTAGTTCTAGCAAGTTCTAAATATACAATACAAGTAGTTAAGTTGTACTAGCTGTCTTAACTTTTACTACTTGCACATAGTACTAACTACTTTGCTTATATTTTAGTCTTCAAAAACTGAGCTGTCTTAACTTCAACTAACTAGCAGTAACTTTATGCTATCAGTACTAAATTATACTTACAGTAGTAAACTAGCAGATGGTAAACATTATACTGTCCTGTTACTAACCATTACGCATAATTTCATTATGTACCTGAGCAGCAATAACTTTTAAGAATCTATGAAGTCTTTTTAGTCCCAACAATCCTCCCTTAATTGATGTTCATCTTCTGTATCTTCAAGTTTCTTTCTTTAAAATCTTCATCATACTTCAGGAGATGCATTCAAATTTTCATAGACCTTTTTGATGTTTCTCCATAAGCTTTTGCAGTGTTAGGCACATCTTCATTTTGATGATCAGTTTGAAGTTTTTGTTAAGAATTTGGAGCTGGTAATTGATGTGAGGGGATATCTCCTTTTAACCAACATAAAAATGTGAAGATTATCATACCTTATAAAGTAAACTCAGTGAATCAATCAACTTCCAAAATGGTCACCATGTTTCCTTGAAACATTCTACATATAACACTTTGTTATGTCTGTTCAAACATAACTTTCAAATCTCCCAACAATACTCTTTCAAATTCATTTTTAGGCCTTGTATCACCATACTTTGCCTTCACTATCCTCCAAAGAGCTTCCAAGTCTTCTCTGTCTATTCCTTGTATCATTCTTATCATTGAAGAGTATCTCTTGGAACTTCCATCCGCTCTTATCAACTGATAATGTACCATCATACCCTCTTTATGAAGCTTGTAATCAATAATCACTGGTAATTTGGTACGAAAGTGGTATAGGATCAATGCTTGATATATCTTCATACTTTGTAATACCAATGCATCTTTAACTCAGCTTCATTATATTCATCAACTGTATCCGACTCTTTTTCTTCTTCCACTTTCTGTGAGGATTCCTGCTGTTGTTCTTTCCCTACTCTTTTCCTTCCAAGCATCTTCTTTCTGCTGCCTTTAGTTGTCTCCTCTCTACCTTCTTCCTTCTTTTCTTTGCTTTCCTGTACCTCAGAACCCATAGCTACAAAGGTATTTACCCTCTTCATTTCCTTATCAAACAACTTTTGAATTTCATCAAAACTTTTTCCTTTTAGCTGTTTGTATGTGTATCCACCCATGTGCTTAAGATAGTAGACATTTGAGTTCTCTTCTGTGCTTTTGTAGGAGGTTTGTTACTCTTTTCTTGTGCTCTGAGTGTAGCAAAATGTTTTCTTCTTTTCTCCATCAGGTCCATAAATAGTTTTCCTTTTTCCTCATCTGTCAACTCCACTCTTTCTCTTGATTAGAGTCTCTCAGACAGCAAATCTATTCCAGCCATACATAGCTTGTGTATTTTCCATAATAATCAATGCTATGTTGGCTTCTTCTTCTTGTTTTCTTGCTAGCTTTTGCTCTTCTATCAACTCAGCATCCAACTTAGCTTGAATATCTCTTGCAATTTGTTCATCAAGAGCAATTTGATCTTTTCTTTTCAAAGGAACTTCAGGCTCAATCATAATACCTTTTCCTTTATCATTAGAACATTAAAGGTTGTGTCTCTTTGTGGAACTCTGACCTCATTGCTCCTGTACACCTCCCCCTTCATCCTTGGGTTTGTGATGTTGTTGTTGTAGTCCAGTAGTACACAACTTAGGCTTAGCTGCATTAATCTGTATTTGTCGTTGAGCCAAAGTGATTTCCTCTATAGTTGTTGGAATAAACCTAATTTCAACATAGCAGGTAGTAACTGCTTATCACACAGCAGTTTTCTATCAATCAGGCTTCTGTACTATGTTACCTTTTCCCATCAACTTAGCTTCCATTGGCATTTCAACAATAATCCAGAACCTCTAGTATCAAAACATTATTCGTCATCCTGTCTCTCTTAGTTTTATCAAACTAATGAAACATCAACATCGTGCATCAACATCAATCATTTCAATACTCCTCCCCTGTTTGGATGCATTCTTCAGGAGTACTCCCATCTTCTGATCTTCAAAGTACTCAACTCTCCTGTCTTACCACTTCCTGAGTCTCTTCAAAAACTATTGGTCTCTGACATTTCTTCCTTTCCAACTCTCCTAGATCCTCTTTTTCACAGCAAGCAATCGTCTTATGCTTGGGCATCCTTTGCTTTTGTAAATCAAGAACCTGGTTTGCTATTTGGTACATAAAGCTATCAAATCAATTAGTTGCTTCGCTATCCTTACCACTAGGTTGTGGATCATTAGAAGGTGTTGGTACACTTTCCTCATGATCTACCTCATCTTGAGGAACCTCTGCCTTCTGTCTCTGAGCCTTCTTTGATGGTTGTTTCTTCTTGGGTTGGGAAGATTGAGTGATATCAGTTTGATGATCTGAATCCTCACCCACTTCTTCAGTAGCTTGAACCATCATAGTATCAAGTAAGGGTGTTATTCTCCCAGAGAAATCCTTTCTAGCTCTCTTCATATTGGTAAAAACTTTCTTTGTGTGAAAGGATAACAAAAGTGCTTCTTGTGTGTTGACATATTACCAAGTTGGTGATTAATGAAACTTGTAGGAAAAACGTGGATACATCAGAATTTGTCCCTCCATTAAGTGTTTCACACATTGCCATCAAAGATGTATTTAGACAGATTAAACTTCTTTTTGTTTCCAAACATATTGATCAAAGATCCATAGAAACTTACTAAAATAATTCCATGCAGTGGATTTCGCACTTAAGCCATTGAGTAATAATATGATTGAAATACTTCCACGTGGAGAGAAAAAGGCTTTATAAAAAGTTAGCTTTTGAGGAAGGCTTTGCATATCCCATACGTCGCCAGTTCTTCAAAAAATAGTAGCAGTTGGAAGGACAATCAGTACCTTCTGCATCATCCAAGTGAAGATCTCTCCTAATGCTTGACTCTGTAACAATAACCCTCTTCTTATCAACTAGGGCTTGTAACTGTCGCACTCCATTTCGTCCGAGAAAATGTTTATACTGTTAATGTCATCCGATATCGTACAAGGAATGATTTTTCTTCTTGGATGGATAGAAGATTTTGGACAGATAGGTGACACACGCAAAAGGTGTTTTGGTTTTTGGTTCTTAACTAAATTAAAGGCTAGTATTTATTGGATTAATTGATTACGAAGAAAATTGTTTATCACTTATTTGAAGATGAAGTGGATTTTTCAGATGCGTGTTCTTATTATATCTTTTGGTCTTGAAGATAACTTGTTTGGTTATATACGGTTTATGATGAAGACTTGATAAAACTAGTTTTTACCTGATGTAAGGAGATACATTGTAGTACTCACAGGTATTTACTATCACTTGGCTCAGTGACTCATGTATAGGCATGCGGATTTATCAAGAGATCGAGGTCTACTCATAAAACGAAGAAGAAGATTATGAGTTCTTATCATATTATAGGGCAAGACATAAGATACAAGTTTGGGTTATTCTACTTCTACATCAAGTTGGTTATACTTAGTTTTCTTCATCAGTGATCATTACATAGAGCCTACAGAATTGAAGATTCAAGAAATGGTTAACATATGGGTTTCAGGGGAAGCTTATTGTTAAAATGTTTAACCATTTACATGCTACATTGAGGTGAAGGTTTTTACTACTACTAGCCTTTGTTACTACTGCTAGTGTAAGTTTCTACTGCTCAAGTTCATTTTTCTTAAGGTGCGTCATGGAGGGTAATTTGAGACATTGGAAAGCTTGGATTAGAAGTGTGATATATGGTTTGTGGTTGTAAAGATCAAAGTTGCATATCTTCACAGTCCCCTATTGGTTTATGACAAAAAGGGGAAGATGTTACAAAGATGATATTATTTGCAACTTATTATGTGTGGTGGCACGACATGGCAAGGAAATCTTAACTTTAAGGGAAGATCTGAAGTTAAGGGGAAGAATTTATTGTTTGTTTTGTCATCATCAAATAGGGGAAGATTGTTGGGAATTATTGATTTGATGATACAAAAGGAAACAATATATGATATAAAGGAAACAAGACAAAGATGAAGAATTCTTGGTCAACTTGCTTTAATGAGTAAAAAATGAAGAATTCTTGGTCAACTTGCTTTAATGAGTCAAAGATGAGGAATTCTTGGTCAACGTGCTTTAATGAGTCAAAGATAGTTATTAGGAAAGAAGAAAGTTTCATAATACAATTAGAATTCCTTTATGAATGTTTTAATTAGTTTCCTTGTAAGTCTTATGGACTCTCTATATAAAGAGATCCATAGACATTGTTTAGAGTGTGCACAAGAGAAAGATGTAAACACTAAAAGGTGTGTGTGTGTGAATCCTTAGACTCTACTTGTAAGTATACCAAACAAATTCAGGAGTTGCTTATAATAGTCGGACAAACTTGCCCTATCATCAACATTTTAGTTGATAAATTAGTGGCTGTGAGCCCAAAGAACAAGGACAAAAGAGTTAGATTCACTGAGCCCGTCACATCCTCAGGAAACACAAACACAAAAACAGCTTCTTCATCGAACTTAGTTTCTAACAAACCTATGTTGTCTTCTATAGGAGTAAAACCGTCTACTAGTGCTAGCGGATCACAGCCTTCAGGCAATACAAAGAAAGATAAGATTCAGCGAACACCAAGTAGTACTCAAAAGAATAAAGTAGAAGCCCACCCTAGGATAGTTAAATCTAGTTTGAAAAATAAGAACAGTGTTGTTGAACCTAAAGGAACTGCAAATGTACAGCATTCAAAGCTTAATGCGAATTCTAAACCTTTATGTGTTAAGTGTAATGGTTGCATGCTTTCTGATAATCATGATTTGTGTGTTCTTGATTTTATCAATGATGTGAATGCTCGTACTAAATCTAAATCTGTTAAGAAAAGTTCAAAGAGAAAAGTTTGGAAACCAACAGGAAAAGTGTTCACAAATATTGGATACACTTGGAGACCTACTGGTCGGACCTTCACTATAATAGGAAATGTGTGCCCTTTAACTAGGATAACCACAACTGTTGAAGTGCCCCTTAGGACACCAACTGCTTTAGAAAGTGATACACCTAAGCATGTGGTAACATTGGTTTACTCAAGAAAACCTAAGAAATCTAAAACTATGTTCCTGTTAGCAAACCTAAGAATAGTAAATCTTTATCTGCTAACAAAAAGGAACCCAGTAAATCTTGGGGATCCATAGTTTCTGATGTTCCATCTTCCTCTTTTGATGAATGTGGGTCGTCCAAATTGTTCTCTGGTATTTGGACTCCGGCTGCTCCAAGCATATGACCGGAGATTGCTCTCAACTCACCAATATCGTCAATAAATTTTTAGGTACTGTCAAATTCAGAAATGATCACGTGGCAAAGATATTGGGATATGGTGATTATGAGATTGGGAACATTACAATTTTAAGGGTTTACTACGTGGAAGGACTTGGACACAACTTTTTCTCCGTTGGGCAATTCTGTGATTCGAACCTTGAAGTTGCTTTTCGTCAACACACCTGCTTCATTCGTAATCTAGAAGGTGTTGATCTATTGACTGGATCTCGAGGCAACAATCTGTATACTCTGTCTCTTGGAGATATGATGGCGTCCTCTCCTATATGTCTCTTGTTAAAGGCCTCAAAGACTAAGTCTTGGCTATGGCACCGACGTCTATTCTCATATGAAACTTGTGGCAATCAACCATTTAGCTAGACACGATCTTGTTCGAGGTCTCCCTAAGCTTAAATTTGAAAAGGACCATCTGTGTTCTGCTTGTGCAATGGGAAAGTAAAAGAAACCCCGCAAACCTAAATCTAAAAGACACCAACCAAGAAAAACTCTATCTCTTGCACATGGATCTTTGTGGACCAATGCGTGTCGCAAGTGTTAATGGAAAGAAGTACATCCTTGTCATTGTCGATGATTACTCTCGATTTACATGGGTAAAATGCTTAAGGTCAAAAGATGAAGCTCCAGATTTCATAATCAAGTTTCTCAAGATGATCCAAGTGCGGCTTAAAGTACCTGTCCGACGAATCAGAACAGATAATGGAACTGAATTTGTTAATCAAACTTTGCGTGTATACTATGAGAAGGTTGTCATCTCTCATAAAACATCTGTTGCTCGCTCTCTACAGCAAAATGGTGTCGTTGAAAGATGTAATCGTACGCTAATTGAAGCTGCCCGCACAATGTTAATTTATGCAAAAGCTCCGTTATTTTTATGGGCAGAAGCAGTTGCTACCGCATGTTATACCCAAAATCGTTCCATCATACGTCTTCGTCACAGCAAAACACCATATGAGATTTTACATGACAAACTTCCCGACTTATCGTTTTTCCACGTATTTGGTGTACTTTGCTATCCGACAAATGATAGTGAGAACTTGGGTAAGTTACAACCTAAAGTTGATATTGGTATTTTCATTGGCTATGCACCCACAAAGAAAGCATTTCGAATTTACAACCGACGTACCAGACGAATCATCGAAACAATTCATGTAGATTTTGTTGAGCTAACAGCGATGGCTTCTGAACACAGCAGTTTAGAACCCGCACTTCATGAAATAACTCCTGCAACAATCAGTTTAGGACTCGTGCCAAACCCTCCTCCTTCAACACCATTTGTACCACCTTCAAGAACTGATTAGGATTTTTTGTTTCAACCACTGTTTGATGAATTACTCAACCCTCCATCAAGTGTTGATCGCCCAACACCTGAAATCATTGCTCCAGTTGCTGAAGTAGTAGCTCTAGAACCCGATGCATTAACCGGTTCACCTTCCTCAACAACTGTTGACCAAGATACACCATCACCTAGTAACTCACAAAGAACACCCGAAACTCAATCTTCTGTCATTTCTAACGATATTGAAGAAGAGAATCACGACTTAGATGTTGCACACATGAATAACGATCCATTCTTTGGCATTCCAATTCTAGAAAACGTTTCCAAAGCATCTTCTTCTTCAGACGTTATTCCCACCATTGTGCACACTGCTGCTCCTAACTTAGAACACGTTACCAAATGGACCAAGGATCATCCTTTAGACAACATCATTGGTGAACTCAAAAGACCTATTTCCACAAGACTCCAAATCCATGAACAAGCCTTATTTTGTTATTACGATGCCTTTCTCACATCAATTGAACCAAAGAACTATAAAGACGCATTAATACACGCATGTTGGATTGAAGCAATGTAAGAGGAACTTAATGAATTTGAACATCTTGAAGTCTGGGAACTCGTTCCTCATCCAGATAAAGTGATGCTTATTACTTTAAAATGGATCTACAAGGTGAAACTTGATGAATTAGGAGGGATTCTAAAGAATAAGGCTCGTTTGGTTGCTCGTGGTTACCGTCAAGAAGAGGGAATTGATTTTGAGGAATCCTTTGCTCCAGTGGCTAGACTTGATGCTATTCGAATTTTCCTCGCATATGCTGCTCACATGAATATGATCGTCTACCAAATGGATGTTAAGACGACATTCTTGAACGGCATTCTGCGCGAAGAAGTTTATGTCAGCCAACCGGACGGGTTTGTGGATCAAGACAATCCGAATCATGTGTACAAGCTTAAGAAGGCTCTCTATGGGTTGAAACAAGCTCCTCGCGCGTGGTACGATCTATTGTCGAAGTTTCTACTCTCTCAGGAATTCTCTAAAGGAACCGTGGATCCCACATTGTTCATCAGAAGACAAGGCAAAGATATTCTCCTGGTACAAATCTATGTTGATGATATAATCTTTGCGTCTACTACACCTGAACTATGTGACCAATTTTCAAAAATAATGTGTTCAAAGTTTAAGATGTCGATGATGGGCAAAATATCATTTTTTCTAGGACTACAGATTTCACAAAGTCCCAGAGGCATCTTTATAAACTAGTCTAAATATGCTCTCGAATCTTTGAAAAATACGGTATGGAATCTAGTGACCCCGTGGATACTCCTATGGTAGAGAAATCCAAACTGGATGAAGATATACAAGGGAAAGCCGTAGATCCTACACACTATCGTGGAATGATTGGCACCCTTATGTATCTTACAGCCACTAGACCGGACCTAACATTTGTTGTATGCATGTGTGCCCGATATCAGGTAAAGCCTACCGAAAAGCACCTCCATGCTGTAAAAAGAATCTTTAAAATACTAAAGAGGATAACCGTAAATCAGGACTCTGGTAATCCACAGGATTCTTCATTGCTCTAACAGCTGTAAGCAGACGCTATCACGACGGCACGAGGATGTTGACAAGAATACTAGACGAATAACATCTGGAAGTTAATGCAATTATTGGGAGACAGACTTAGTTAGCTGGTCATCAAAATGTATGTAAAAGCACTGCAATATCCGTATGGAAGCTGAAATATATTTGGTATCATCTAGCGTTATGCCTCAAATCCTTTGGAATGAGAGCACAGCTACCGACTATGGCCTTGGATTCAATAAAATTCCAATGTACTGTGATAACAAAAGCGCTATTGCCTTATGCTGCAACAACGTTCAACATTCTCGATCAAAGCATATAGACATCAGATTCCACTTCATAAAAGAGCAAGTTGAGAATGGAGTAGTAGAGCTTTACTTTGTCAACACGGAGTATCAACTAGGATATCTTGCTACTAAAGTCTATGCATGATAAAAGAATGATTTCTCTTATCAACAAGCTGGGAATGCGAAGTTTTACGCCGAAAACTCTAAAACAATTGGCAGATGAAGCTGAAGAATAGTGGTGGTACCTATTCAAATATCATGTATCATATGTATATATATATATATATTAAAAACCATAAAAACCAAAAAGATTTTTCATTTTATAAAAACTTTTATAAAAACAAAATACAAAATTAAAAAATGAGAAAAATTCAAAAAGAGGTAATAATGGCATGTCTTCTGAAAATCGATAACATTTACATCTTAGAAATGTCATTCAATATAATATGAGGCTGTAAATGAGGTTCGCAGCAAAGTTCTAAATGTTTTCCAAAACATGCCAAATGGCATGCTCTATTTAAATAGCAACCCGTCAATAGTCATTTTAAAGGCAAGTATTCCGTCAAAAAGGTAACTTGACACCTCCTAACGGGAATTTATGTCTCGGGCATGGGTCTATTTATGACCATGCAAAAGGCTAGTGTTTACTTTGCAACTCAACACTGCTTCCTATAATTTCCCATAAGTGTACTTTCAGTGCATCATATGTGTTAAAAAATAAGAGAAATCTTATTCCATGTGTTTTGATTTTTCCAAAAATAAAAACATTTGCTTCATCACACAATGCGTTTTCAGAGACATTATGACCACTCAACAACGAGCTACAGCTCTTTAAATAGACAACTGGGTCAAATGTTTTGAGGGGAGAAAATGTTAAATTTCTCCTTCTTTTAATAATAAATGGTTGCTCAAAGAAAGAAAAAGGTTTTTAAACACTAATTGGAATATCATTCTTAGGAAGGTAATTAAGTTTTAGCTATTTATGCCTTTAGTATGTTTTGAGTTTAATGCCTTTAGGGAGTGAATGTGCAAATACAAGTTTTTAGGTATGATAGTTAAAAACATTAGGGACTATGTGTGCCAATTGTTAAACTATATTTGCCTAATAAAACTTAATGTAAAACATAAAGGAATATGAAAACACAAGGGTGAATGTGCAAAAACATATTTGTTTTTATAACTCACCCACTGCCGGTTCTTTACTCACACAAAACATACACTTAAGAAGAAATTCCTCTCCTTTTGCACGATGGTCCATTGGTCCTCACCATTCATCATCTTCAAGCCCTTTCATCTAATAAGTATAAATAAGAAGGTGTCCCCTATCACCTAAACTACACCCATCACAAAGAAATAGGTTCTTTTATCCTATATTGACTCGAATTCTAATTTTTCAAAATAGGTTCTTGACAAATCAAAATGGTTAAAACTCCAAATTGATTAAGGGGTTTTGTAGCTTTAGGTGTGCCTAGCACTCGTGTTAAACAGTTTTGATTAAAGTTATCATTCTCTTAGGTTATGATTAATTTTAGGTGCGAAAATTAGGGTTTATGTGAAATATATAAAATTTTATTAGGTTTTTGTTATTAGGGAAGGTTAATTACAACTTTCTTGAATGTTTTAGATGTTACATATAACACTAGACTAGTAATTTGAAGCTTGTTGAATATATGCGCTCTTATGCTTTAAAGTGCTCGTTTTGTGTATATGTTTGATTTTGTTGACTCATGTTGTTATCATGTTCCTATCTGTTGTTCTCTTAACTAAGAATGTTGTACAAACAAGTGTAAATGCTTAAAAATATTATGTTTGTGATTGTTTCATATGAACCGAACAACCATGTTTCTAAAGGACCGAACAACTTGTTGTACTCAGGAACCGAACAACTGAGTACATTAAGGAACCTAACAACTATAGCTATTAGGAACATAACAACTTAGCTGTTAGCTGGAACCAAACAACTGTAGGTAATAGGAACCGAACAACTCAATTGCTAATTAGAACTGAACAACTCATTTGCTAATTGGAACCGAACAACTCATTTGTTATTAGGAACTGAACAACTCATTTGTTAATAGGAACCGAACAACTCATGTGTTTCAAGGAACCGAACAACATGATTCTTAAGGAACTGAACAACTTGAATCTTAAGGAACCGAACAACATGATTCTTAAGAAACCAAAGAACTTGACTCTTAAGGAACCAAACAACTTGATTCTCAAGGAACTGAACAACCAGCTTGATTTTAAGGAACCAAACAACTAGCTTATTAAAGAACAGAACAACTAGTTTTTCCTTAGAAATCAGTCTATGTTTCAAAAGACCCAAAACACTTAAGATCTAATTTCCTATTTAAAAGGCAATTTAGAAACTTAATTAGGGAGTAAATTAAACTTGGTTAATTATACACTCTAAACAAGTTAAGTTGTCTTTTAAATAAAAAGATCTTAATAAGTGCAAAATGTCTTAAAGTTCCTAATTCTTAAGAAACGTTCACATCATGAATCAACTTTATGTGCTCGACGGATCACTCGGTCACTAAAGTATATGGGTAATAAAAAAATGGTTGTACATAAAATGTATTGATCCTTATCTAGCAGAATCATGACACCACAATGCAGCTCAGCAAAAGTGGGCACTAGATATGGAAATAGTCACAAAACACCTGAAAAACCATCTTAAATAGGGAAAAGAAAATCTCTGACTAACCTACATCTCAAATCCAAGGAACCTACTCTTCAAGTGGCATTAGATGCTCTCAAACTCACTCCATTCTACAACGCAGAATTTAGAGATCACTACTGATGTACCAGAAATATACATGCAAGAGTTCTGGGTCACTGTCTCCAGACATCATTCTTCTCACATCGTTCAAGCTGAATGCCAAAGTCATAACTGTATAAACGTGACAACTTTAAAGATGATGCCTTAATAATTTCCCTAAACCTCCCAAGGTCATGAATTTAAGAACCTCACGGAAGAGAAAGAGGAAATTCTATCTTTTATTAGAGACCTTGGACATACTGGTGAGATCAAGTTTTTATCTATAGGTCAAACGTCCAATTCACAATGCATCCAACCAGGGAGATCGTTGTTGCCAAAGCTCAACAAGATGTCCCTAAGTGGAAAGAATAACTATGCTCTAGAGCAAGTCTTTGGTTTGTCCACGTGATCAAATACTTAAGGAATGTATCATCGACAAGACCTGTTGATTATGTCTACTTGCTATGGGAAAGATTTGGTGTATCACGTAAGAGAGGGAGAAAGATTCTAAGATGAACAATACATGTATTATCCACAAATTTACAGAGTCATGATCGACTACTTCATGGCAAAGTAACAGCAATACCAAGGATAAACAAGATGTTGTTGGCACTATGCCCAGGGATGACTTCATTTTCCACACAGTAGATTCATTTCAAAACATCAGGACACTCAAAGTATAACGGTGCAATTCTCCCTCAGCACCTTGACCAACACAAGCATGGTTGGAATCCGAAGCCTACATGACTTACCGAGCTTATGCTACAGGTGAAAAGACTTCCAAAACCAATCTACAAAGAGAAAAGCTGTTTTCTGAATCATCTCCCAAGATAAACCTACTCGAAGCGTCTAAAGGAAAACATTATCAAGACTTCGGCTAAGGGAGTATAATAGCTGCCAAAGATAAAGCCATCTCAACAAAGTCAAAAGGTTTAACAGTGCTATCTGAGGTTTGCATAACTAGAAGCTGACCAAATGAAGTTGAGCACCCAAGAGAAGCAAGCAAAGAATTCCACAGCTCTTTACGCAAGTGCTCAGGTGATGGAGTGGTGACATATAGTCGAAAGGTTCTGATGACAAGAACAGCAACCGTATCTAGTTACAAATGAAGGAGTTGTGACAACCAAAGGTTCCTGATGTACCCCGAATAATAATTCTAGAAGAGTGAAGAAGAATCTTGGACATTCAGTCAAGGAGAGGATGATGAAGAAAATGATGAGCAAGACAGTGAAGATGACAATGACAGAACATGACCATGAAACGACACTGATTAAAAGATGAAGATTAAGAGAATGTCAGTGGAGAACCTGAATCAGTGATGACGAGATGATATTGTTTACTCCAAACTTGCCACATACAACGCAGACGATCAGGAAGAAGAAAAAGAAGACAGAAAAAGCAAATGATTGATGAAGAAGTGTCTTCTTCTGATCATATGAGTATTTCAACACCACCTGATTATGAAATTTTGGGATGTAGAGAGAAAATTCAGAGGATGAAGATAATGTATGGAGGATAAAACGAAGAATGAAGAAGATGAGGAAGCTGTAAGGGCGGAGACTTGAATCTAACACTGGATATAGAAGAGATGCGGAAATGACAGATGCTCAAACTAATCAAGAGACGAAAGAGGTTCACGTAATTTTGACTACTGAACCTACAGTAGTGCAACAACAAAGCTCCTCTGTTTCATCAGATTTTGGTGTCTAAATTCATTAATCCATTTCCGGATACAGGTATCGACTCGATTTTAAATCCAAACATTCAATCAGATATTCCTAACAATGTATCAGTTTCCGCCACTACTGAGACACCTTCTTCTGACACTACAATTCCTTAACCACCCATTCCAATCATTCAATCTCAACAACAAACACATGATTCCACAACAACAAAAACTATTCCAACAACAACTTTACCAGAAATCCCCAACTTCGTATCTCTATTCGGTTTTGAACGAAGGGTATCCTTATTAGAGACTAAACTATCTGAGCTCAAACAAACCAATTGATTTGCTGAAGCTTTATCATCTATTCCGGGAATTGTTGATGCGACACCTTGCGTCTTCAGATATGAAAGGATCAGTTATGTGGCTGTTCAGCTAAAATCCAACAAGCTCAGAGAAGACGCTCAAGCCGAGAATGATGAATTACTTAAACAGATAGACTCAAATATTAAGGCCATAATCAAGGATCAGGTTAAAGCTTAAGTATCCAAGATCACATCAAAGGTTGAGAAGTATGTCACATAATCTCTAAGAGCTGAAGTCTTGGCTAGATCATCCAATCAACCTCAAACATCTTATGCTGCAGCAGCATCTCTCTTAGAATTCGAGTTAAAGAATATCATTGACAAAATTAAAGAAAATAAATCAATGAACAGATCAGACATTCAGAAGAATCTCTACAATTTTAAAACAAAATTTGATTGGCATCGTATAACTACTAACAAGGACTCTTGCCATTATATGGTGATGTGGTGACCCTAAAGAGAGGACGTGATGATCAAAACAAAGATGAAGAACCCTCCGCTGGATCAAACCGAGGGATGAAGCAAATGAGATCAGGCAAGGAAGAGTCATCAAAAGAAGAAACTTAAAAGGATTCTAAGTCTACAAGTTCTTCCAAAGGTGCATCCAGATCTTAACCAAAATCATCAGGCAAGTCTGCTTAAGCATAGGAGCATGGTACAAGGGTTGATGATTTGGAAGAACCATTACATCAAGAGTTCAACACAGGAAATGATGATGTATCGCCTGTGAAAGAGATAATAGCTGTTAATGAACGACTGTGAAATCCATCAGGATCTCAAACTCCTGATCGTGAAAGGAACAAAACAAATATTGTTGACGACCGACCTCCTCAATCATGGATGACTCAGTTGGCTTAAGTTTCAGGCACACAATCCTCGTTTTATGAGTTTCTGGCTACTCCCATCGATTTCTATGCCTTTATCATGAACCGGCTAAAATTAAACAATCTGACTCAAGATGTGTTGACCGGTCCAACTTATGATCTCATGAAAGCACGTGCAAGAGTGTAGTGGAATTAGAATACCACTTGGAAGAAGTATTCAAAGTTACCAATGATCATATAGATTGGCATAATCTTAAAGGAAGATCATATCCCCATGATCTCAGCAAGCCCATTCCTTTAATTCAGAATGCACGAGGTTGTCAAGTTATCCCTTTTGATCACTTCATCAATAATGATCTCGAATATCTGAAAGGAGGGAGCTTAAGTCAAAAATATACAACCTCACTTACCAAGATGAAGGTTGCTGATTACGGTCATGTTAAATGGATTGAAGATAAAGTTCCTAGAAGTATATGGAGTCCGACACAAGTCGTCTACGACAAGCATGCCTACTGGGGAACATATCACTAGGGACCAAAACGTCAGAGATTCTATGGATATGCTACCAACATGGAAACTTTAAAAGATGTCTACTCAAGACACATGATCATTGTTGTTACCAGTCTCAAGATCATGGAGTTCTTTGGTTACAAACATTTAGAATAGATTACTGTTCGAAGGCAGGACGATTAGCTGTACAGGTTTCGAGAAGACGACTTCAAAAGACTTCGTCGCCAAGACATTAAAGATATGTTACTTCTTCTTGTTCAAGGTAAGCTGACCAACCTTAATTTGGATGAATGATTTACACTAAATGTGTCTTTGAGATTGTACACGAGATGCATTGTCATTCAAGAACGTGTGGAGGATCTACAACTGGCAGTTGAAAGCTACCAGAAGAAGATAAATATCTCAAGACCAGACTCATACCATTCAGATCTTAGAAAAATGACTCCCTACACTGCTTACCATAATATCCAAGGCATTATCTATCAAGATGACATGAACAGAAATCGTTTGATGCGCATCATGAATGAACTTACGAGAGTTCAGTGACGGCACACAAAACCTATGTTCGAACCGCGTTGACCGCTCTCAATGATATTGCTACTGGTATTCAGATGGAGTACTTGCCAAAGAGAAAATGGATCAAACAAGACAAGCAGAGAGCTTGGGTATGATAAATGCCATTGATAAGAAACTCAAAGATAGAAGGTTGATGCGTAGTTTGGAAAAGTTTGTTGGTGGAAGACCTTAAGGAGGAGACCTTCAACTGCTACAAAGAACCATATGATTCCATCATATGATGTTCTCGTCACTCAGGTCAAACCTCGTAAATAATATAAATTTGTGAATTTGTATATATGTAGTGTAGACTTATGGTGAAAATAAGGAGTGCCTCCGAGGACAAATTTTCAAGAATTTCTTAGTAAATTCAAAAAATTTCAAATTATTATACTCAGCACTATCTTATATACCCTCAAATATTAAGGGGGAGCATCAAAATGTTCCTGTTAGAGATTGTGTAACATTTTGTCCTCGAACGTTTAATCAAATTGATATCCAAAATATCAAGGAATTAACATTTTGGATAAGGGGAGAAAATGCGATTAAACTGAATCTAATTTGTATTGAAATGTGATCAGATAAAATGGACTCAATGCACTCCACACTTAGCATGTACTACGATTACGATGCACATGTTAAGGTGGAGCTTTTAGTGATGATGAAAAACTCTCAAAGTGTAAATCTTTTGATATTTATATCAAACACTTTGATTGAACTTTTCAATGATTTTGGCTTCGATTGTGATGGAATACTCGAACGACCGACCATGTACTTAAATTTATGGAGTTATAAGGTGGTTAGGTATAGATATTCAAATCCTATGATCCAGCCAAAACTGGAGGGATCTACCCAGGGATATCCACTAGATAGTGTAGAAGTCCTTAGGTATGATACAAAAAGAGAAAAAGTGAGAATCGGGAAAAGGGCCGACTGAGATGAAGCTAGTACTGGAACAAACCCAACAAGGTACTAGTTATGAAGTCTCGGTAAGCGCTGAAAGGGTTGAAGAATTAAAAAGAAAAGTTAAGATAAAGGGTGAAAAGAAAGAATCCCTCCTTACACTTAGGCAGAAATTAGAATTATTTTTATTTTTAAATAAAACAAAAAATTCTCGCTGTCAAAATCACAAAGATGATTGCTGATAAATACGACTAACATCAAGACACCCAGTGGATGCAATTGCAAACCCTCCCTAAGCCACGTAGTCTCTTAAAAGACTCTTGTTTCATTTCTCACAGAGATTACACGCATTTCTATCAACTTTCTCACTCCGAGATAGTTGATATTGAAAAGGTGGCAGTCTGCTACAGCCTCCGATCACAAAAACCAAAGTGCACTATGGAGTCTAGAGCCAAAAGATATCATCCATAAATCTCATTAGAACACTTATCAAAATTATGCTTGCTATCTTACACAATGTGAATAACGAGAAATATAAAGAGTCCTACGCATTATCCTTGTGATTTTGCCAGAACATCCGAGTGATACTTAAGTATTCACAGTGAAGATGGAAATCCTGCTTGAGCCAACATCAAACAAGCTCATGGTAGGTGACTTGTGCAATTCTTATGAATCAAACTTGCGACAACTTGAAAGCAACAACGGTGTGATTCTATATGAATCAAACTTGTTCTAGGTTATGGATCGACAATTGATGAATTTTTGAAATGATTAACACTCTCGATGTGTCACAAAACCACTTTAGCAAGTGACATGTCGATTGACTTTTCAAATTGATTTTTCTATTCAATCGGTGAGATAGTAACTCACTAGTTCACTCTTATCGTGCTGTCTGCTTTAAGACGTTTCGGTAATGAGAACATGCTGAGTTTGATGAATCTGATACATATACTTTAGCTGGAAATCCTGTCAAGGAGATTCTTCTTAAATTGAATCTACCTAATCACAGGTCGATCTTCACAGATTCGAAGGCTACTCTAACCATACACGGGTGAATGACAAATCCATATTCGTCCTCCCGCTTTATTGCAAACTATTTTAATGCAGGATACTTAAAGATGGACATGGAGGTACATATTCTAGCTGACTCACAGATTCATAGCTGTTAGGAATAAATCTTCACAAGACTTAATACTACCAACAGTACTAATGGAGTTAGTACTGTCAGTACAAACTTAGTACTGCCAGTGTTTAAGTTAATACTGGCTATAAGAAAAGAGTAGTACTTAGCTGAAGGGACAAAGCTTCGAATTGAAGATAAAGGATGCCATGAGATTATTTCGGATGTTTAGATTGAATGTAACTGATCCAAAAGATAGGTTGGTATCTTTGTAAAGGACTCCTAGTGTTCTATAAAAGGAGATCCTAAGTTTTAGAATACATATACTTTTCAAGTGATAAGAATACTTAGAGAGAAAAATTGTAATAGCTTCAAGGTTTGTAACCTTAGTACTTCAAGAGTACACGTAATATTCTAATAATATTGAATCAGTGGTGAGATACAATGTTCATTGTTTGTTAGTTTATCACAGTTTCATGATAAAACATCTCAAGAATATCAAAGTGTAATCCGCATACACTTTGTATACATACAATGCCTCAATCTTAGTTATTTTGGATTCTTCCAAGGTAACAAACACTCTAAACTACATTAAAGAATCGATCAAGGCGTGGGATCGAACAAGTGTATCAGAGCCTGTGCTTATGAGAAACTTTGATCTAGAAAAATGGAGTTAGAAAATTTCTCATGAACAATGCTTGGGCAAGCTCCATGCTCAAACTAGGAGTAAAGATGTAGGAAATCAGAATCAAGCAGTACGTCAGATCCTAGATTATGCATTAAGGGTGGTAAATAAGAAAATGGAAATTCGTGGTACCTATTCCTGTTACAGCACATAGAATCCTAGTCCATCAACAACAGCATTGAAGCTGAAAGTGCCTCTACAGCTGAACAAAAGGATTTGCAAAAGAATGATGAAAGGCTCGAAGTCATATGCTCATGGCACTTGCCAAATGAGCAATCAACTTACCTCACGATCCAGTATGTGATGGCCAATCTATGTTTGTTGTCCATTAAGGTCATTTTGGAGGAAATGATCAACAAAAGAAGACACAGAAGGGAGTGCCTAATGAAGCATACAGTCATGAAAACTGTAAGGCTACAAGCTCAGAACACTGACTCTATCTTAACAGGCTGTCAAAGCTTGTTAGTAATTGGCAATTCTGGGTGTAGATACTCCGCTCCAGAAGACTAAATGTTAAAGTTTTTGAGAAGCTTACCTTCTGAAATGGGATACACCAGTGGAGTCTGGATGAACAAACCCGACGCTTGATACTATGGGTTTTGGTGGGGGGATGATTTGTACAACAATTTAAAATTGTTGAACAAAAGGTTAAGAGAAATGTTACTGTAAAAACATGATGATTAATAACTTGGCATTTCTACCACATTTCCAGTCCAAGTAGAACTAAATACTAAATAATACTGTTAACACTGGAGTTAGTACTGGCACAACAAGGTTAATACTGCTAGTACTGAAAACTCAGTACTAGCTATTTTTAGTGATGCCATAGATATGCCCTTTTTGTCCACTCACCATAAGGGTCTCAACTAGTTCATGAGATCTTGAGCCAACTTCATGATGATGATGTTGGAAGAAATGGATCAAAAAATGGAACTAAATTGGCACTGCTAAGCATGAGGGCAAGAAAGCTCTATCAGAGAACTGGAAGAAGATTATCAATTGATGAAGCAGTACTGCTGGATATGATCAAAATCGAAAAGTATGAATGTTCAACTGTTTATAGAAATGGGAACATTTTGCCATGAGAATTGCAAGCACCAAGAAGTAAAGACAACAGAAATTGGAATCAAGGAAGCTCATCAAAGGCCAGTAAGGATGAAGATGCTTCTGAAAAGGCAATGTGGTGCTATATATTGGTGCAGGATTTATTGGAGTGACATGGTAGAGGAAGAAAATTCAAGCAAACAAGGGCTCTCATGGCATTCACAGATTTCTTGAGGTATCAAATGATAAATCTTATTCTAAATCTTGTTTGTAAATTATGAAGCCTAAAGAAATCAGTATGATGGTTACTGTTAAATTATGATGATACTCGGCTTTATAAAGCTTCCTACATACAAAAGAGGTTTATCAAATTTTTTTTTTATTAATAAGGGCAAATCATTAAATATAAAGAATCTGAAGTCCTTTTTTCTGAGGAAATTGCTTTGCTTAAAAGAAGTGTAGGTCACAAAGAGTATCTAATGGGATTACTTAAGACTGAACTTGAAAAAAAAAATATCAGGCAGACAAGGAGGGGTTTGATTTTTAAGATTTCACAAGTTTTGAAAAAACATCAAAAGACTTAGTTTAGTTGCTAGCAAGTCGAGATAACTGACAAAAAGCAAAAAGGAATTGATACAATGTTGTTCCCCACAAACCTCATCCTTTGATTCTAAATAGACCAACACCCTTAAATTTATCTTATTCAGGTCTACAAGAATTTAAACAACCTGAGGTAAATGAGTATGGTCTTAGGGATTCAAATGTAATGCCTATCACTGGTTGTGATAAAAAGTCAGAAAATTCTAAGGAGAATACTGATGACTCTTTAAAACAATAACAAAAGACTGATTCTAGCTTAGTTAAGTCTCCACTTAAGGTAGACAAAGATTGGAAAGAAAAGTTTTTTTGTCCTGCTAATCAAGTTAGGAAAG
>BQNB010012684.1:0-17836 GCA_026074375.1 Tanacetum coccineum
GTTGATAGCTGATAGTTTGCTAAAAACTATATTGTTCATACTCAAAGATTTGAAGACATCATGAAAGCTAAGTACATGAAGCTTCCGCACCTCTAAAATCAAAGTTTTCTTCAAATGCTAAATTTAAAATAATTAGAAGAAGAAAGAGTACTAAAGCTTTCATGATTACAGCAAGTATGAGCATGTCGGACCAATGTTCAGCGAATGGCGAATTGAAGAAAAGATCACATGTAATTCAAGAAAATCTGAGATCAAGATGAAGTTATCAAATCTAGTAATTCAAGTTTCAAAGTTTGAATTTCTATAGAAGCACAAATGCAAGACAAGTGAAGAACCGCAACGACAACGAGCTAATATGCTATGAATTCAAATATGTACGCTAAGAAGACCTCAAAAGAAGACCTCACTTTGGGGGAGATTGTTAGAAACACAATTTCACAGTCTAACAAGAGAAGCTCGGTCTTGAAGAAAACTAGCGTTTCATAGCTCGTTAGTTGGTTAATTAATTAATGATTAATGTAATTGGGCTGACAAAGAAAAAGCCCGAAAAGCCCAACAAAAGCCTAGAATGGGCAGAACCTTTTTAGTATAAATACACATAGTTTAGTCAAAATTAGGTTAGACATTATAGCTAGTCAATATTATTATTAGGGTTTCTAGCCACCAAAAGGTTTTCTTTCACTCATCAATAAAGTCCTTATTTTTCCTGCATCTTGATTCTACACATCATTGTTAAGGTTTATATGAATGCTCATGGAACCTACACAAGCTCATAATCGTTACCAGAATTATCTCTTATAGAATCATAGCTTTATAGGTTTGATTGTTTATTTGATTTTTCCAGGCCCTTAAGTAAAAATGAATCAAACTAATCATTCCCTAACAATTCCTGAGTTTCTACGTTGATTGTTTCATCTAAGTTATCTATGCCATAGCACTCATCATCCTCAGCGGGTGGTCTCTTAATTGATGATCTACGTCAAAAATTACTTCATCCCCCAACCTAAGTGTTATCTTTTTATTAAATATATCTATCATTGCTCGAGCTGTTTCCAGAAATTGTCTCCCTAAAATTATCAGAATTCTAGAGTCTTCGGGCATATATAAGATAACGAAATCGATGGGGAGGATGAATTTATCAACTTTTATAAGCACATTTTCAATTATTCCCCTTGGGTATTGGATGGACCTATATGCAAGTTCTAAGCTTATTCTAGTAGGTTTTGGTTCCCATAGACCTAACTTTTCGTACATTATATATGGCATTAAACTTATACTAGCTCATAGGTCTGCTAACGCATTATTAATATGTAAGTGGCCAATGTTACAAGGAATAGTAAAACTTCCTGGGTCTTTTTCTTTCGATGTTAGTTTGTTAAGTAGTATGGCTGAGCACCTTTCGTTCATCATAACTGATCACGTCCGAATCAACACGTATAAAATATATATAATATATAAATACGTAATAATAAGGAGGATAATCAATTATAGTATAGTGAGTATTTTCCGTCTGGTTCTAGAAAATCGCTTTTAACCAAAGCAATTATCAAAAAAACCTCCCTGGTCGTTTCCTCGGCGAGAAGTGAATGGAAATCTACGTTCAAGTTGTAAATCAAGCTTGAATAGCATAAAAGTTTTTGGTTTGGGTTTGGTTTTCTAAATCTACTAAAATGGAAAGCATATAAAAGGGAAACTAAACTTTTGGATTTAAACTATTTTTAAACTAATATTAATTTTAAGATTAAAAACTACAAGATTATACTAAAATTGATCTAAAAGATATAAATGATGAAAATGCTTGCTAAGTGACGTGAAATATTCATTAAGTGCGGGTTTAAGGTTTAACAAAGTAAAATCTTTCGAAAACAAATTTCAAGAAATTAAATGACAAGTAAAGTAAAGTGCTTTTTTTAAAATAAATGACAAGTATTTAAATTGTATTAAAAGTAAATGACGGTATATAAATTGGAAAATTCTAATGATTATTAATTTTTTAAACTTTTTTTAAAACCGCACTTAAATTCCAAATCACTAATCACTTAGCAAGCACTAATGAACTACTCACTAATCATAACAAATAAACATTAATTTCTTGTTAAAGGGGTATTTTGGTCATCATGAGAAGTCACCGTATTCAATGTTTCAAGAGGAAAAGTTTCATTAATCTCTTTAGGATCAAAAACATTCTCATACGGTTTTTCAAGACGAAAAAGGTGATCGGCTGTATAATTTTCAGCTCCCTTGGTATCGATAACTTTGAAATCAAATTCCTGAAGAAGTAAGACCCATCGTAGCAATCGTGCTTTGGCGTCTTTCTTGTTGAAAAGGTATTTCAATGCGGAGTGGTCTGATCACGTCCAAACTACACATATATAAACATATATAATATATATTAATACGTAATAATAAGGATAGGCCAATAATAGTATAGTGAGTATTTTCCGTCGGGCCCGAAAACTAAGGTGTTCAATCTAATGAGCTAGAATTAAAAACTAATTTGTAAAAAACAAAACTAGATTTAATTTCTAATAAGGCTACTTTTAAACTATTTAATAGAAAAACTTTATTCTAAATGTAAATAAGCCATTGAAAACTTTAAACTACTAAAAAGTTTTAGTTACTAAAACTAAATAATAAGCTTCTCAAAATATGGTGCTCATGACTTAAAGAACTAAGCCGAGTAGAAGGACTCATGACACCCTTTATAAACATTCGAATCGAGTAATAAGCTGTAATAAGCTATATAAGAAAAGAAAATGAAAATACGCAAAACGCTTATTTGGATAATATGAGCTCGATCCCTAAATCAAATAAGCCAAAAGGAAGGCTTATTTGATGTAAGAATATAAAGCGTGGAGGAAAACTAGAATGCAACAATAAGCCAAAATAGCTTAAAAAAAAGAAAAGAAAAGTAAATATAGAGGACTTTGAAAAAGAATAAGCATTATGTCAATAAGCACTTTAATCTTCAAATCTTGTTCATGTAATCAGCTAAAAAGTGGATTTACAATAAGCTAAATAAGCTAATTACTAACTATAATACTCCTAAAACTAAATCCTTTATAATAATTTTTATAAACTAAATCTAACACTAATGTTACTCCTTCAAAACAGCTGCAGCGTGCTCTCAATTTATAGCCTCAATGTGGGTTGGGGATTTCGTCCTTTCAAGTTTTCATCCAATGATATTGCTGGATCTAGGGGTATATTAGTCATTTTGACGCCCACCAACCTCCACATTATTGCCAATGATTGGCACACGCCTACCTAGGACTGACTGCTACAGTACCTCGGACTGACACACGCCAGTGCCACGTGTCATGCTCTGATTGGTCCAGCCGCCACCTAAACCGTACCTCGTACTGACGTGTCTGCAACCTCGGACTGCTACACTACATCGTACCTGCATATCTAACACCAATCATTAGAAGCACTACGAGTCACCACCTGAGTGGTGCCATGTGGCATTTTTACTGTTCACACCGTCGCTGGTCAACCTCCGGTCAACAGCCGCCGGACCACCGGTCAACGGTAGTCAACGACGGCAGTCAACGGAGGTCACGACGGTTCAATCATCGCCGTCGGACAACGGTAACGGGACCAATTAATGGTCAACCAAGGTCCAACGGTGGCGGGACCTCACCAGTCATTCCATCGCTTTTGTACCAACCGTTGGACACTACCAGATGAACCGGTCAACGTGTGGGTTGGACCGCCAGTCAAGGCTGTTGTCAATGGTGGGTTCGTGTCAGGTCGGGTCATACGGCTGGGTAAGGGTGGGTCTTGGGTCGGGTCTGGTGAATGGGTCATGGCCTGGGTCGAGTTCAGGGTCGGTGCTCCGCCACGTGGCATGCAAGGTGGCAGCTGTATGGATAATGAGGGGATAACCCCCTCTGCATGTTTCAGAAAGACCAGAAGGACACTCTGGAGAAGGGCTATGCACACTACCGACTGTGCCCATGACATAGCCTCCTCTAGCTCCGCACTAGTATTATATGCAAAGTTTAATATATAAAAGCCATTTCATACTTGGTCTGACATTTTAAATAATGGTTCAAAACAGGGACGAAAAAGGTTCAAAATACAAAAAAGGTTTTAAATATAAAAAGGCCGATTACGTTGGATCTGTTTTTTCGTGCCTCTTTCCAATGGGCTTGTGATCGGGAATAGTCACGATTCGTTTGAACCTTGATAAAGTGGAAAAACGTCATAGAATTGTCACCGAATTTTACCGTTTTTTGCTTCGTTTATTTCAATCCTTTGTACCCTGTAAGAATTAAAAACACAAACCAAAACAATTTAGCAACATAATTAATCATATTTTAGTGTCTTTAGTCACTTTATTGTGTTTTTCTGGGTTATATAACTTGTGGTATTTTACGGAGTAATCAGCATATATTACAAAGTTAGAGCAAGCGTTAGGACAAATTAGATCACTGTTTCATAACCTCATGTCATCACTAAGAGAGATGTTAATTCTAATTCAAATGGTTTGTCTTCTACAAGAGTAGACATCACTACTAAGATCAGAAGGCCACATCCTAGGAGCAATATAGAGAATAATAGGGTCCCTTCTGTGTCTAAGAGTGGTTGCATCAAGAATAAAGAAGTTAAAGTAGAAGAACACCATAGGAATTGAAACATATATCATCTGAATGTAATAACGTTAAGCTTACTATTCAGAATGACAAATCTGAAGTTGTTGGCGCTATGTGTAAGCAATGTTTAATTACTTCTAATCATAATGTCTGTGTGCTCAATTATGTGAATGACATGAATCCTCGTAATGCTAACCAAAGTGAAAATGTTTCAAATGTTGCAAATCAAAAGAAACATAAGCCAAAAGTTAGGAAATCTAAGAAATTAGGGTCCAAAGAAAGACTTGCTTCACCTACGCGTAGTTGGTATGCGTTTAATTACACATACCTTTTACCTTTAAAATCGACCCTTAACGGACCAAAACGCCATAAAAATGCCATAAAATATGCCCTGTTTTGTGTTTATATTGTCGCAGGTACCGGCTATTCACTAATGGATAATAAACAAAGCTAAAAACGGACAAACCGTAGCATGATTTGAATATGCGCTGTGAAAAACTGACGGTCAAGGGTTCAAAAGGATTTGAAAACGGAGATTTAAACGAAAATTCCCGGATGACTCGAGACGTTTGTGCAATTAATGAAGTCAAGACGAAGTCAAAGTCAACCCCGGGATATGGCATTGAAAAGGGCATCTTAAACCGAACCCAAAAACCTAATTGTTAAAAATGGGCCCACCCGTACCCACCTAGTGGGCCCGGATCAGCCCACTTTATATTAATAAAACCTTAAAAAGCCCATAATCCTTTTTTATATAAACTTCCAGGGTACTTAATCCTTGCAACAACTGAAAGTTTGTCCACCAAAGGACTTCCTTTGCATTAAAACTTACAACACATTCAAGGACCAAAATGCCCAACGTCCCAAAGTTTATATTAACCTACAGGGACTTTAGTTACAATACATATTAACAAATGGAGGCTTTGTTCTGCCTACCCCTCAAAACTGCTTCCCACTACATAGGATTAAAATTGCAAAAAGACATTTTTTTAAACTTTTATGTACTTTCCTCTTTTAAGATTAATGAAAAGTGAGTTTTATGTTCTACTGTTTGTTCAAGATCCTTAAGATATTGTAAGTCATATAAGCTATTAATACAACTCTTCTTATAAACTGTTTTTAAAAACCTTTAATCAAAAATTTAAGAAAAATTCAAAAGAAAAAATGGGTTACTGTTTGATCAAGTGGATGAATGAGCAATAATGGATGGCTCATTGGTTTGCTTAGTTTAGCTTATTTATAAGCTTGGGTAGGATTAGAGCTTATTTAGGTGCATTATATCCTGTTTTGAGCAAGGATTAAGGTATGCCTTCTTTTTAAACTTTTGCTTAAAAGTTACTGTAGCAACAACTTATTTGTGCTTATTCTTAGCTTATTCTTGTTTGTTTTACTTGTTTATGTCCCCTTTATGCTTATTAATGCTTGTTTAATCTTTGTTTTAAAAATGAGTGCCTAAATCAGCTTTTAAAAGTCTTGAAAAGCACTTTAAAAATATTAAGGGGTGTTTGGGTTAAGTATGAAAACGGGTCAAAACAGGAGTGGTATGGGTTGGGGTCATAAGGATAACCTTGGCTTAAGTCATTAAGCCCTTTTAATCTGTTTTTCCAAAGTTTTTTTTTAGTCAAAGCCTGTTTTTCAAGTTTTTACAAGTGTTCTTTGAAACTGTGTTTTTTTGAAGGAAATACAAGAGCTTATTTCATAAGCTCTTGTATACTTGAGTTTTTGTTTCCAAAGTTGTGTTATTTGAGTGTCTAAACAAGCTGTCAAAAGTACTTTGAGTCATTTGACTTTTTGAGTCAAAACTGCCAAGTATTAATTGTCATTTTTCAAAGGAAAAGGCCTTTTTCCAACTCCAAAATCAGCAGGTTTAGTTAGCTTTTAGAAAATGGAATCTTGAGTTTAAGCTCACCTTAAGCACTTTTCAATCTGTTTTCACCTTATTCTTCATTTTAAGCTTATTTGACAGCTTATTTTAAGCTGTCAATATAAGCCCTTTGACCTTAGTCTATTTGCCCTGGTGCTAGACTCCTTTTTCAAGCCCACCTTTTTAGCTTATTTGTCCATTAAGCCCCTAGATCTTTTTAGCTTTTTAGACAACCCCTAGGTCCAACTATAAGCCCCAACAAGCTCAAACTTTAGGAAGCTCTTTTGATTGCTTAATTTTAAGCTCAAAGTAGGCCCTTGCCTGTTTTACTTAGCATAGTGTAGTAAAATGCTTATTTTCTTTTTCTAGCTTATTAGGAGCTTATTAGTTGTTGAATTCAGTTTCTACTTGCTTATTAGTTCCCTTGTTGCTTATGTTAGCTTATTGTGTCCTTTCCCATTGCTTATTGTGGTTTAAAGCCCAAATCCATAACCAACAGTACTAACTCTTAAGTTAGTACTGCTGTGGGTATTAAGCCAATTTTTGGCTTATTGAGCTTATTCCATTTGCACATTATTGTTCCTAGTAGCTCATTTTGTTAGTTTGTTAAGTTGTGTGTGTTTATTTTCCCATTTTCTTAGCTTATTTTGTGTTAACAGCCAAATAGACTTAGCCTTTTAAGCCTAAAAGCTTAATTTAAGTTTCTGTCTAGTTTAAGCCCTTTTAAGCTTATTTAGTTGTAGATTTTAGCTCTTTAGTGCTTATCTAGGTTAGGTTAGGTCCCCCTTTTAGCTTATTAGTTTAAATTCTAGCTTATTAATCCAACAAGTCAAAAGACTTAGCCATTTTTTGCTTTTAAGCTTGTTTAAGCTTCTGTCCATTTTTAAAAGCCCTTTTTCAGCTTATTCTTAGCTTTTCAAAAAAGTTGTAGTTTTAAAAATTGTTAAGCTCAAGGAGCTTAACAAGTTTGGTTAAAAAAGTTTTTCATAAAAAAAAAAGAGGAGACAAGGGGTGACCCGGGTGAGCAAGACTCGAACCCGGGCCTCTACCCTCGATACACCTCTCTTTTGTAAACAAGTGTTACCGCTGCGCCCTTGGGACTTCTACGTTAGAGTCCCAAGTGGCTTTGTATTTAAGGTGTTTTTTCACCTTAAAGCTATAAGCTGTTTTCAGCTTATTTTCGGGCTTATTTATAAGCCAAATTTTGGTTTCTTATTTTTCGTAGGTTAGTTATAGTGTCAAGTAATTTTAGTAAATTTTCCAGAATTTTTAAAAATAGTTTAGTATTTTTTATAATTTAATTTAGTTAAAAGTTTAAAAAATTCATAAAAAATACAAAAATTATCAAAAAAATATTTTTCTTTTTTAGAAAATTTTCTTTAGTCATATAGTACGTAGGAAAAATACAAAAATGCAAAAATATATCGTAGGGTCATTTTTGATCAACTTTATTTGATTTTTTTAAAGAATACGGGCGCTCGGGTACGGTTTTATGTCCTTGACTCGTTTTTGGGATCAAATACCTCCGTTCAGTCTAGTCTTTTTCAATCTCATTATCGTCCCCTAGAATAATTTAGAAGTAAAAATTTCTTTGTAGGGTTAATTTTGAAGATTTTAGGTTTTTGACCCTTTGTTCGGGATTCGTGCCTCTCAGCTTTATCACTTAATTCAAATTTTTAGGTTTTTCATATCTGTTTTTGTTTTTATGTTTAACATTAGCTTCCCACACTCTCAAATCATTTCTCTCATTCAAACTCTAATCTTCCCGACAGTATACGATTCACCATCCAGCCTTGCGTAGGGATAAACTAAGACCCGGAACATACTATATACTACTCTCGTTTTATTGATTATGTTTTTTTTATTATAATATTATTATATTTTTAATTATATATAGATTTAAAAGAAAATTAATCAAAATCCAATGTTATTCTTTTCCATTTCCCACATAAATCTCTGGTTGAACAGTAAGCCGGATGGCTCTGACATTCTGCCTTAACTCTAGAACATGCAAACATTATCCAACATATTCAGCGAGGATTGCCTTCATTAAGGCCACCAATAGAGTTTCTTAGATCTTGAATAACTTTGTCAGAACCCTGTGGAATGGAATAAATTTGATTTTATCGAGATTTAATGCATTATCTCGTCCCTCAGATAACCAAAGAGTGGTAAACCAAAACGAGCTTTACGGTTCTATGATACAACGAGTTCCATAAAGGGACGTACTCTTCAAACGCTTTGCCATCCTCGAAAAACATTTCCCAGCCTTGATGTTATTCTATTCTAGAGACGCTTTCAGTTTGAGCTTCGAGAATTGTGTGATGGTAAGTTTTGGATGAACGGTCAGATTAATGCTCTACTCGGAAGGATTGATTTCGTCTGTTCGGCTTAAGAGGCATCTCATCTATCTTCTCGTACTCTTCTCTTGAGTCAACGACATTTACTTGTCCAGGATATTAGCAGGATCTCACAATCGTAATCTGTCAAGCATTCTAAACCAACGCGTTGCCTCATGTTTAATTCTTTTAGATCTTGAAGAATATGTGAAGGCTTTTGTATCATCGAAAACTATATCACTGTTGTAACCGTATAGATAGTGTGCCTCCATTATTTTAAGAGCGAACACATACTGCTCCTAATTCAAGATCAGGAGTGGTATAGTTTTCTCTTCATAGGCTTAAGTGTTGTGATGCATAGCAATAACCTCTTTCTTTGCAATAATACGCTCCCAGACATTGGATGGGATGCATCATAGTAGCCAACAAAATCATCATTTCCTTCGGTATCTAAGATTGGAGCATCACATAGCTTCTAGTATTTAGCAGTTGGAAAAGCCGATTCTTGGTCTTTACAACCCCAGATTACCTTCTTGTTTTTCTGGGTTAATTCAGTCAAAGGCTTTGCAATTTTTAAGAAACCTTGGATGAATCTTCGGTAATAGCCGGCAAGTCCTAAGAATTGATTAATTCCGCAGTGTAGTAGGGTGTAGATGCCACAGTTCTTAAAATGCTTCAACTTGGCGGGTCACCATGAAGTCATTGACTAATCAATAAAGTGTCCCAAGAAAATTGCACGATACGAATCCAAAATCACATTTAGAGAACTATTGCAAAACAACTTCTCGTTCTTTGAGTCAGACCTATAGATCATTCTCACCAGATGATTTGAGTGTTTCTTCTTGTTACTTGAGTAGATGATGAATATCATCGATGAACACATCACTCAATTTAAACCAAGTATGGTTTATACACACGATTCATGAGATCCATGAATACAACAGGTGCGTTAGTTAAACCAAATGACATCACTTTAAATTCATAGTGTCCTTATCTTGTTCTGAAACCAATCTTAGGAACATCTTCATCCTTCACTCTTAGTTGATGATAACCTAATCTTAGGTCGATTTTTGAGTAGACACTCGAACCTTGAAGTTGGTCAAATAAGTCATCGATTTTGGGTAATGGGTAACGATTCTTTCAATAGTTTTTATTCAACTCCCGGTAATCAATACACATTCTGAAAGATCCGTCTTTCTTTTTAACAAATATGCCAGGAGCTCCCCAAGGTGAAGTATTGGTCGTATAAAACCTTGGTCTGCTAACTCTTGAAGTTGGTAATTAGTTCCTAGCATTTTCCTGAAAGGACGCTAATCTACTAAGGTGCTGCCAGGCTTACAATGTGCTGCTATATCCGGGAATTAAATCGATTTGGAATTCTACTTGACGAACGGGAGGGAGGCTAGGTAGATCTTCAGGAAAAACTTCTGGGAATTCTCTAACTACGGAAATATCTTCTAATCTCTTCTCGTCTGGCTTCTTTTTCATTATTTGGGCTATGAAAACTTGACATCCTCTGGATATATACCTTTTTTCGGTTTTTATAACAGGATAAGAGATTTAGTCGGTCTTACTCTTCGGTCCCCTCGAATGATCAAAGTTTCAACCATCGATTGGAATGTGGAACTATACTTTCACGTCACAAGCTGATTCTAGCATGATACTTATGGATAACCAGATCCATACCAATGACAATGTCGACACTACCGAGTTTAATTGGCAACGAGATCAATTTCTGAAAGGTTTAATTTAACAAAGTTAAGGGTGCAAAACCCAGATAACGTGTTTGTTCCTTAACTTATAGGTTTCCTTACCATATTCGATATCGTAAAAGTATCTAATTGTAAAAGGCGATATTTAGCATAGAGGCAAGAGATGTGGATAATGAAGCTTTTATCTCGCTTCGAATCACAAAATTCTCAAGCAAAAATGCTGTATTAGGAAAACACTACCCGTTAAACTAAACTACTTCCGGGTCTTGATTAGCTTTCCTGATCCCTTAGCATGTAGTCTCCTCACCTCTGGCATATGATGTTGGAGCTCCTTTTACATTCGCACTGATTTGGTATAATGCCCCTTTTCTTCTCCAGCATGGCATGACAAAATAACAGGGTCACTGGTATTGATTACTCCAGTAGCGCCTCATTTGTTTCGGCAGTTCCTTTGTCAAATGGCCCAGCCCCCCCCCCCCCCCCCCCCCTCCCCCCCCCCCCATAGTTGGCAAGTACTTACACTTAAAATACAAGGCCGGTTGAGGAGATCACATTTTCTACATAATGGGAGGTTTCCGGCATACCTATTGTTCTCAGCAGGAGTGGCAGCATACGCTTTGACAGCTTCTTGCCTTCGTTTTTGTTGTGGTTGGTGATTATTGTAGTGGTTATTGTGTTGGTGTTACGGTAGTTTGGTTGTTGTTGCGGTAATTATAGTGTTTGTGAAAGTTCTTCTGTCTTAAAATTTCGTTTAGATCAACTTGATAACTTGCAACCGGAGTGTGCTTTGTTACTTGATCCAGTAGCCTTGGGCTATGTTAATACCTGTTCCTCTAAATTGTTGAGGCGTCAAGGGCGTAACAATTTCCACCTTCAACCACTTCTAGATAACCCTCCGATGAAGGCTTCTAGGAGTTTCTTTCTCGGTGTATTGGATCATACTCCATGTTCTCCTGGCATAGGACTGCTAATATCTTAGAATCTTCTAACGTAAGGGGATTGAGATTATTTCCCTTTATAGTCTATTGTTAAAAGTTCATCACAATCTTTCTGAACTTCCTTCGAGAGGACAATACTTGTTGTTAAGACGCCTTTTCAATTTAGTCCAGTTGATTTGATTGGCTTGATCTACTCCCATAGGTTGGGGCGTAATTCATTCCCCCAGGATAAGGCATCATCAAAATGTAAACCTAGTAGCAAATGTTACTTTGTTTTCCTCAGTACATTTGCTTCGAAAGAATACTAATTCTGTCTGTTCAAACCAGCGGATGAGGCCAGCTGCTCTTTCCGTACCATTGAAGTAGAAAGGTTGGCAGCTTATAAACTCTTTATAGTTTCCCGTTTTTGCTACAGGAGTTCCAGTAGGTCCGGTGTTCCTGTTAGGATTACTAGTACCTGCCATTGTTGCAGCTTGTGCTTCTAGAGTCGCAGTGACACTATCAGCAACTAGTTTCTTAAAGGCAGTATTAACCAATAGATCTTGATTGATGATTAGTGTGTGAAGATTAAGGTGTAATTAGTGTGTGTGTTTAGAGAGAGAATTACCTAACTTGCCTTTTGATTAAATGAAGTTATTACATCTAACCATGGCATAAATTACTATTTATAACCCATGGTTAGCTTGTTGACTAAACTTATCTTACTTTAACATATTAGTCCTGCACTTTTCATAATAGTCTTAAAAGTAGAGACATTTCCTTTATTTTTAAAATTCACCCCCCCTAAATGATCTACTTGGAAACTATCCTTAATATCTATTTGATGACGACTTCTTCCTTATCTAGAATACTGACTCGAAAAGTAGTCTGTCATTTTCTTTTCCTTTGAACTCACAAACCTGAGAAATTCTTTATGAAAGTTGGAGGAAAAACCTTGTAGCAAATCTCACCTATATAATTTTTTTCTCCTGCCCTATATGACAAAGATAGATATCTTTATCCCGAAGAGGTATCAACTCTATCTCTCAACTCAAAATTCAGCATTCTTCAAAAGCTAACTTTGACTTCTTTTGCAACTTTTGATTCTTTAATACTTTTATGAAATCTTAACTTTGAACTGAACCTAAGAAGGTTATTTCAATCACCACATAAATGTTGCTGACGAAAGATCTTGAAAACCAACGATGATATTGATTGAAGCTTTCTTTGAAAAAGACTTGAACACTTGGACATTTTTCACATTGAATCTTCCCATAATCTTAAGCTCCCCCTCAATCACAAATCCATCTCTTGAATATTGAAAGTAGTAAAACTTTGAGTTGACTGAAGATAATGGTCGATATTTCTGAGAAGTAATTCCATGCTAAATGACTGAACCGGCTATCTCGATCATCTTTAGAAGATCAATGAAACACTACAAGCTTATTCAAAACACTTGATGAAGTAACCGCAATTTGAATAACGAATCTTATCTTCTTGAATCAAACTAATTACCATAACATTTCTATTGATTCAATTCTTGCAACAGTATCATGATTTGTCCCATATATCTTGCTTAAATCTTCTCCTTCTTCTCGCCATTTCATATACTTGAATAGACTTACGTTTCAACTTATATCTTCTCCCCCTCATGAAGATGTATGATCCACATAAACATCATGATCATATAAGCATCCACAATAAGCTTCGGTGAAGAATATCCTTTGAAGTCCATGTAAATTGAAATCACATTTTTTCTTTTTCTCTCAAAAATCAAACATAATTCTCTCCTTTACAACCAACATACTCCCCCAAAATAACCCATAAGCTCCCTCAAAAAAAAACCAACAAATATGATTGCTATCAATCTCATGAAGGTTAAAAGCGAAACTTTTGTCATTTAATTCGTTGAAGTAGTCCTCTATGTTGCAATGTTAGAAATATTGTTTATGCGTCGAGGCTAGTAGCGAGTGAAAAAAGAATTTGGGATAGGATATCAGTACTCAACATTAATCGCAATGACACACCAACTCGATGTAATTGAAATGATAGAAGATGAAAAGGAGAAATATCCGCGAAAAGAACACAACTTCCAACATTCACCATGAAGTACAAACATCACAATAACATATGCTTTGAAAATTCCCGATGAATGTTATTTTGAAAAATATGATCAAATCAATATCCGATGATACGGATGCGAAATATGATCATAAAATCCAAATAAGCAATATCTCATGAACTTAAGAGTTGTGTTACCCTGGGAACACATCACCCACTAGATCACATTAGATTACTGTTAACACTTATTTGAATCATAAAACAATCATTTTATTCAAATAGTGACCTACGTTCAGCGTTGGCATGATGTTAGCCACTAGTAGGATTTCCATTCAATCATTGTGAATACTAATTATAGTATCACTCCATAATGTTCCGGCAATGTCACATAGACATGCAAAGACACAACGACATATAACATTGGTATCTTTTGTTCATTGATGTTTAAATTACAAAACGAACTTTTGTGTCTAAAGATAATTTATTGAATATCAATATGGCTCTAGACTCTTGTTGCACATTTTAGTAAGCCATGACTGGAGCAGAATGCCTTTATATCAATACCAACATTCGCGTAATGAGAAGTTGATAAGATTATGCGTTTAATCTCCGTGAGAATAGAAACAAAATACATTTTGAGAAGTCTATTTAGAGTGGCTAGAGGTTGTGCATTTGTCATCACTCATGGTCTATGATGTCTACTTATTATCAGACAATCAACGAATGAAATCCGATAGCATATGAGTTGACCCGGTTTCTATCATAGTTTAGGAGAAACCACCCTCTGTTCATCACTTCTTATAAGCCCTCACTTTCAACTCCAACCTTTTCATTCTGCTTTATCCTTTGATTCTTCTCCATCAGATTCTTGCACTTTAGACAACTTAATCATTTCTCTTCATTGTTTAACATTTTCTTTCATTTGATTTCATTTACAGCTTTAATCACTTAAGTCCCTTTTGGCATTCGAAACATCAATGTTGAATTACACCTCAAACTCCATCACCAGACCAAACATCCTAAATTGGAAGGAAGACTCCGGGGTTAGATCAAATCTGGTTCTGCAGATCATAGGAGTATATTGGGAGTAACTAACTCACACCATACAACTCAATCAACATACCACCAAGATAATTCATTTATAAAGCAATGTCTCTGAAAACCATGATGAAAATCTGAAAATACATATCATGAGATTTTTTGATGATATCAAGAAAAAGTAGTAACAATCACTCTGTCTATTTTTGTATGCGGAGACATTTCTTTTCATGCATACTTTTCTCCTTTTTCTTTTAGTGTGCTTTCTTAATGGTTTCCATTAGTGCATTTTGAAGCACATGACATATACTTTCATTTTTTAAGTATACAATTTCTCATTTCTCTCACAAATCTCTCTTTCTGTTTTTCATCATTCTTACAAACATCATATGAAGAAGAAAATTTTGATCTTTAAAAGTTTCCAATCATTATAAAGACACTCCCCCTTAACATATGCCGAGAAACATTTTTAACATGAAGCTAAAACGCAAAAATACGGAGATGTGAAGGTGAAATGTAAAACAATTTCCCATTTCCGTTTCTTTCTGAAAACTTTTCAACAACATATACGGATACTCCCCCTCGAAAAATACCATATCTTCGTTAAAACTTTTATAAGGGAGTTCCTCTTTGCACTTTGGAGTCCTTTATTTTTTAGATACTTTTCACACAAAAATACATCGATTTGAAGACCTTTTTAAAATTGATTTTATCTTGAAAGTACCACATTTTAAAATCCGAATCGATTGTAACTCATCAACTTGAGATCATTGACTTTTAAAACAAATTGATTTTATCGTTTAAGTACCACATAAAGATTTAAAAAATATTTGTCAACGACTCAAGTCAAAGAAGACTTCTCTTCTTATTCAAAAATAAATGCACTGAAGCATACACCTTCTTTTCTTTAAAGCACGGGTTATGTACTGACATGTACACAAGCCATCAAATGAAGCTCGGGTTTCGTACTGAATTATACGAAATCCATCAGTTTAAGTTCGGGTTTCGTACTGAGATATACGAAAGCCATCATTTGAAGTCCGGGTTTCATACTGAATATGTATGAAAACCATTATAAAAACCAAAAATATTTTTGTGTTTTCTATAAGATTTGGTATAAAAGGAAATCTTTTTGTCTTTTCTGAAATTTTATATACAAGAAAATCTTTTTGTCTTTTCTAAATTTTATATAAAAGAAAATCTTTTTGTATTTTTGAAATTTTATATAAAAGAAAATCTTTTTGTCTTTTTGAAATTTTATATAAAAGAAAATCTTTTTGTATTTTTCTAAAATTTGATAAAAGAAAATCTTTTTGTATTTTCTAAGATTTATTAACAAAAACATTTCGTGGTAAAGAATTTATGTTTCACGACTCATCATACCCAACTTCTCGACTAAAAACTTAAATCGAGCTTCAGGCAGAGATTTCGTGAATAAATCCGCAAGTTGAAATTCAGTACCAACGAAATATAACTCTATTGTTCCTTTTTCAACATGATCCTTGATAAAATGATACCTCACATCAATGTGTTTTGTTCGAGTGTGTTGTACCGGATTGCACGAGATTGCAATAGCACTCTTTGAATCACAGTAAATCGGTACTTTGTCGTAGAAGAAGCCATAGTCAGTCAATTAAGTACGCATCCACAAAACTTGAGCATAGCAGCCATAAACAACAACATATTCAGATTCTGCTGTAAAAATAGACACGCAATTATGCTTCTTGGACGACCAACACACTAACTTGTCACCTAAAAACTGAACACTGCCAGATGTACCTTTTCTATCTAAGTGACATCCTGCATGGTTTGCGTCTGAATAGGCAGTTAGATCAAAGCCAGAATCTTTCGGATACCAAAGGCCTAAATTAATAGTCCCTTTGAGATTTCGAAAGATTCTTTTAACGGCTGACACATGATGTTCATTTGGGTTTGCCTGATATCTAGCACACATACACGTTGCAAACAGTATATCTGGCCTACTCGAAGTAAGGTACATCAACGATCCAATCATACTACGATAATCAGTATGATCAACTGGTTTTCCAACTAAATCAAGTTTGATTTTAGCTTGTTCAACCATGGGAGTGGGAACCGTATCACAATTTTCCATTCCAAATCGTTTCAAAATATCAAGAATGTACTTGGATTGATTTATGAAAATCCTATTTGAAAATTGATTTACTTGAAGCCCGAGAAAGAATTTCATTTCTCCCATCATACACATTTTAAAATGTTTTACAATTAATTCTGAAAATTTTGGGCAATATTTTGGATTCGTTGAGCCAAATATAATGTCATCAACGTATATTTGAAATAGCATTATATGTTTACCCTTCTTTTTAATGAAAAGAGTAGTATCGATTGAACCTTTTTGAAAACCGCTATCAATCAAGAATTTTAAAAGAACGTCATACCATGCCCAAGGTGCTTGTTTCAAACCACACAGAGCTTTGTCGAGAGCATACACATGATCTTGATATTTTTTGCTGACAAAACCTAGAGGTTGACCAACATACACTTCCTCTTTAAGAATTCCATTAAGAAACGACGTCTTTACATCCATTTGAAAGACCGTGAAATCCTTATGAGCAACATATGCAAGAAATAAGCGTATAGCCTCAATTCGAGCAACTGGAGCAAATGTATCATCATAATAAATGCCTTCTTGTTGACAGTATCCTACAGCTACAAGCCTTGCTTTGTTTCAAATAACCAAACTGCTTTCGTCTTTCTTATTCTTGAAGATCCATTTGCCTTCGGGTAGAGGAACTAATCTCCAAACTTTCAATCTTGCAAATTGATCAAGCTCATCTTGCATTGCACTAACCCAATCAGTATCTTTCAAAGCTTCAGCCACGTTAGCAGGCTCAATACTACTTAGCAAACATGCAAACAAACATGAATTTGCTAGTTGTCCTCTTGTACAAACACTTGACTTTGGATCACCAATTATTTTATAAAGTGGATGATCCGTAGTCCACTTTCTCTTATGTGGATAAGGTTGATAGAATGTATGAACATTGGAAGGATCATGTAACCTCGTACTTGCATCAAAATAAGCATCTTCCAATCGTTCATTAAACACATTTTGTGACGGACTTGCTTCGTTCACATTAGGAACCATGTTATTTGAAATTGATTGAGTATTTATTGAAGGAACCATTACTTCTTCTGAACTTTGTTGAACGTCATCATTTAATGAAGATGAAGAAGATTCCTCTTGAAATGATTCAGAAACCTCATGAAAAACTTCCCCTTCGTGCGAAGAAATTTCATTGTTGGAAGTTTCAACATTCGTTGTCAG
>BQNB010012684.1:31737-78702 GCA_026074375.1 Tanacetum coccineum
TCCCGGTTCCCGGCAATGAAATACAAATATAAGTCTTTTGAGCATACCAACAATTCATGTTCACAAAATGGATTTATTGAATCTGAATACTTCTTATTGATATCCTGTTATTGTTATCCGAGTTTGGCATCAATTTTGTCATAGCTTTAGATGTATTTGGTCAGGATGGTCATTGTTTCATGAGTCTTGATATATCTAGTTTATCATGTTATGGGTACTAGAAGCTTTAATACTTTTCTTAGAAATCAGCGTATTGATCGTAATCCTATGAACCCTCTTAGCCCTCCAATCTCCCAGCAGGACATCCACATGGCGCCCGAGACACAAGAATAGTTTGACCGTTCAAAGGCGCCATTTTCTTCAACTCGACTCCAAGCTTCTTATAATCTTTTTCCTAATTCCGAAGGCATTACACCATACTCCACTTTCTTCTTTTGACTTCACGTGTTTTCTATAGCAGCTATATGCTTGTATCACTCCTTTAAAAGTAACAATCAAACCAACAATATGTGCAATACTTGTTCTGCTTCCTGATAAATTGCGTTTAACGTATGGCCCAATGAAGAACCATATTTGATCTTGGTATAAATTTTCTCATAGCGACAAAATAAATGAATAGAATAGATTGTTGTGCCACTAAATAACCATGTTTTAGACTCGTATAAAATTATCTCTAAATAACTCTTTGCTTTGTTACTTTTCGTGAAAAACTAAGTTTGTACAACTCTAATCCACATAGTTCAAAGTAACAAAAGTTTACTTGTTTATATACAGCTGTGCATACGTATCTAATCGATTGAAGGTAAGTTATTTGTTCCTGGTGCACTCTCAAACTTCATTATATGTCTTCAAATTTTTTTAGTTAGTCTCGTAAAATAGCAACTCAATTATTTTTACTTTTTTAGTTAGTCTCGTAAAACAGTAACTCCTAAGGATCCCTTTGCAGTCTCTTTTTTTTCAAGTATACTATGTCACTTTTTCCTTGGTATTTCTTATATCTCGTTGAGACAACTTTTATTTCACAAAAGTTGTTGCTAATGTGTTAATTCAGCTTTAACTCTATTAATTGAGTTCCATGTGCATATTCGGAACACTTTCTGAAAGTTGTAACATATGATTACGGTTATCTTATCGTCGACAATTGTTAATCATGTTGATTCTTGTTTGTATAGCTGTTTATAATGTTCCTGTGTATGCTTAATAACTTGGCATTAATAGGATGTGTCTGTTGGTAACCGTTAAAGTACTTATGTACTCATGTTCATGATTAGTTGGTGGTTTTCATTTGGTCTGCTGGTTGAAATCTTATGATAAAAATGGTTGTCTCAGCAACAACTTTCGCCTCAGATGACGAAAAGAAGTTTTGCAACGTTATATACAGTGGCAACTTTGCTACGTCTATCGGCAGCTTATACAACCTGTAACTTAACGTTCGAAGTTCAAATTTGTATCAGCTAACAATCACTTTAAAATAAATCAAACATGCTATAAATACGTTGATAAGAGAGGAGGAACTTTGATAAGAAGAGGAACTTTGACCACATACTTCAAGTATCAAGATGTTGCTGCGATATAATATCTCAAATACAAATACCCAGAACCAAGTTTTGATCAAAATTTGAAGAAAGATCTCAAGTCTCAGAATATGCCTACAAAAGATTTCAAGACTAGGTTGATGACAGATGAAAACACCATAAAACATTGCATAAAATTCTTAACGATAACGACGGAGAGAAAGGGTGTTGTTCCTCTTCCAGGTAGCCCTTCGTGAAGGACGTTGCTTGTGGTTCAAATGTCCCTTTCCACGCAGACCTCTGTACTTCTTTCCAGCAGATGTTAGTCCACGGAGTTCTCTGTGCTTGTGCACCGGGTTACAGATCCAGTTAATCCTTGGGTCATTACGGATAGCAGCATGGGCTGGATCAACCAAGATCACCTCAAAGTACTTGTAAGTAGAATCCTGCATACAACACAAAGATTCAGACCAAAAAACACAGCATCTGAAAAATTACAAAAAAACTTGATTTATAGTTAACCGAGTGCTGTGGGAAAAATGCTCGACTGCAATTATGCCATTAGATTATATGTTGTAGTGATGGTCTTATGTTTGATAAAAAGACTAGGGTAAACATGTCATTTTAGATCAAAAATGATATAAACTGATTATTGCAACTTCAAGTAAAAGAATGAAGACAATAAATTCCAAAAAATATATAAAGTCATACACCCCGTTAAGCCAGTATGAATTGAGGACCTTAAGGCCAACCAACTTGAATGATAAAAACCAAGTTTGAATGATAAAAAAATATGTATGGGCAAAGTTATACCTCATTAAGCCAGTATGAATTGAGGACCTTAAGGCCACCCAACTTCCTTCCAGCTCGTTCCTCTGCAACAGACCTCTTGCTTCGTTGAAACTTCAGCTGGGTCACTCCCTGGTTTGTTGGTTTACCATAAACAATACCCTTGGGCACTGGCCTCTTTCGTCCACCACGTCTCACACGCACACGGTAGATAACGTAACCCTAAGATCTACAGAATCACAACTTTCAATTACCAGTTTCCTGTTTAAATATGTGTTTTTACTTCCTTATTTCAACTAATATCACTAACATCGTGTAATATACTAATCCAATAAATCAACTGAATCAAAGTATCATTCGCTAAACAAAAAAGACAACAAGCCGGCAAATAATAAGACACGTAAAAGTAAAATATAGCCATATATTAAGCATCGGTGTATTCTGTGTTGGAAGAATCTAAGATTACATCTTATACAAGTAGTAAAAAAACAATGATTGTACTAGCTAGTGGTCCAATTGTACATCATTACAACTACATATATAGATATATTTAAAGCATCTACTTCGATATAGCTAACCATTCAACTTACATTTCACATTATACATTTATATAGAATATTTTCCATTATCCATATCACAACTTATAATGTGTTTGAATTGTTACGCCAAATGCTTCATAATCAAAAGGCAGAACAGCATATTTAGCAAATCAATAGTAAAATATAATCACATAAATGAACAGCTTTAACAAGATATTAAAGAACCATGAACTAAACTGTAGCTTATGTGTTTTCAGCTTACATTTAATAAGCTCATTTTTGTTCGGCTTATTTTTAAAATTTAGGAGCTTTTACAAGTTTAATAGGCCATACTAATCTCATAATTTTCAACATAAGCCAACAAATTTATTTCAGATTATATGGCCTGCTTATAGCTTAATTGGTTTTAGGTTGATGTTTCATAAGCTCACTTTTTATGGATTATTTTGAAACTTTCCTGTTTATATAAGTTTAAAATGACAAAATAAACTTGTATAGGCCAAAAAGTTTCAAAATAAGCAAGAAAATGTGAGCTTAAGAAACATAAGCCATAACCTGGCTATATAAGCCGAAACAAACAACCCTTAAAATGTGAATATCATTTTAATACTATTTTAGCCAAAGTCAATAGTAAGATATAATCACGTAACGTAACAGTTTCAACAAGATATTAAAAAATCATGAACTGCAGGAGTGTTTGTTTAAGCTTATCTTTTAATGTAGCTCAAGCGTTTTCAGCTTACATTTAATAAAAACTCATTTTTTCAGCTTATTGTTTAAATTTATGAGCTTATACAAGTTTAAATTGTCATGGCAATCTCATAAGTTTAAACATAAGCCAACAATAAGCTTATGAAACATAATCCAAAAAATATGCTTAACAAAATAATTACTCACAAGGTGTTTGTTTCAGCTTATATAGCCAGCTTAGGACTTATTTGGGTTTGGGCTTATGTTTCACAAGAACACCTTTTGTAGCTTATTTTGAAACTTTTTGGCTTATATAAGTTAGATATGACATAATAAACTTAAATAAGCTGAAAAATTAAGCCACAAAAAATGATGTTATGAAACATAAGCCCAAAAACCGAAAAAGCAATAAACCAGCTATATAAGCCGAAACAAATACCCCTTAAAATCTGAATATCATTTCAAAAGCAATTCTAGCCAAAGTAAGTCAAACATTGAGATACCTTACAAACAAAACAACTTATTGATAAACATATCCAATATTTGCTACTTTTATAAGCCATATTTTCATTTTAAATAAATATTTCTTGTCCAATAGTGAAGGCATTATGTAGATACATATATTGATATATTATTAAAAAATCATAAGTAAAATGATTTGATGTTGGAAAACCTGCTTGGCTTTGTAGCCCATACGACTGAGGGATTAGCGGAGTCATAGCTTTACAATGTTTATATGCCAATCCTAATTCATTATAAGCTCATAAGTTTCAACATAAACCAACAAAAACAAGTTTATCAAACAAAATCCCAAAAATAAGCTTAACAGATATATTACTTACAGGGTGTTTGTTTCAGCTTATTAGAAGCTGGCTTATGGCTTATTTGGGTTTGGGCTTATGTTTCATAAGCTCATTTTTAGTAGCTTATTTTGAAACTTTTTGGCTTATATAAGTTCAATATGACATAGTAAACTTATATAAGCTGAAAAATTAAGCCAAAAAAGTGAGGTTATGAAACATAAGCCCAAAACCAAAAGAGCCATAAGCCAAAACAAATACCCCTTTAAAATCTGAATATCATTTTAAAAGCAATTCTAGCCAAAGATCAAACAAAAACAAACTTATGAAACATAATCCCAAAAATATGTTAACTTAAAATCTGAAAATCATTTTAAAAACAATTCTAGACAAATGTAGATCCATTATTATAAAAGACATAGTAAAAATATATGAACCTGCTTGGCTTTGTAGCCCATACGACGAGCCTTATCGGGTCGGGTAGGATGAGTGACCCGGACAATGGAAGGAAGCTGACGATACTCCCAACATCTGACACGTTGCATAAACCTCATCACATCTGACTGCTTCTTCCTCCATAGCTCCGACACGTAAGTGTATGCTCCTATTCATCACAAATCACCATTTCAATTCATAACTCATGTATAAATAATTAACAATCAATATCAAAATGTTTGAACAAAACGTACCCATGGTTGTGGCTGCTGCTGCTGCTATTGTCGAGTGTGTAAAAATAAGAAGCTAGGTTTGAGTTAGGGTTTTATGATATGTTAGTACCTTTCTATGGGCTTCAAAATGTTTTCGACCATTTCTTATTGGGCTTTCACTCACTCGGCTTAAGTGACATTTAATCTTATTATGTTGTTTAACAAAACCAAAGTGACGGTGTTTAACAGCAAATAATTTAAAAAGTCGCGGTTTGGTGTGATGCAATAGATATGGGTTTAATTCGTAGTCTTTGCAAGAAAAAAATTATAGAATATAAACGAAAAATGATAAAAAAATTAAAGTATTTAAAGATTAAACAATATTTAAATATATTACTCATTTTAAGTTTTCTAGTTTTCAAAACAATAAAGTCTTCACAATGGATAACGCCAACTCACCATTACCACCCGATTGACCAACCTCACTAATCAAAGAAAAAGTTTTCACAATGGATAACGTCAACCCACCATCACCACCCGATTCACCATCCTCGCTAATCAAAGAAAAAGTATTAAGGCTTAACTCAATCATCGAATCACTAAGTTTTGCTCGCCCGGTTATTTGCACACAAAAAAAAGATAATGATGTAATGCTCATAGAATTAATTAAGATGCATGATGATTTTAGTGAGGAAGAGTTAGAGGAGGACAACAGTGTAGGAGAAAAAGAGGAATTAGAGGTAGAATACTTTGATAAATTTTTAACTAAAAGCAAATTAGCATATCATTAGTATTTAATGTGCACCCCGATTCCGTCTTTGTTCATAAGTAACCCACTAATCGTAGGAGGAAATTCTTGAACCTTAAGATACCATGCAACATATGACACATACATGTGGAGAAAGCCTAAATAGATCTTAATTCTCCTGTAAACATCATGACTCGCATGTACTATAATTGGATCATGAGGAAACAACTTTACCCTAGGGAAGATCCAAAAAGCTTTAGAGGGGTAAGTAATTTCACAGGAAGAGTTAGAGGAATGCATTTCTTCGTAGGACACATCACTTGTGTTTCAGATTTTGTGGTTGTCGAGGATATTAGTTCGGTTATAGACCCTTGCTTATCACAAGTAGTGCTCAGAAAACCCTTTGTTGAACTATCAAACATAACTTATCACTTATCAGTATGAGTAGTGAAGTTCATAAATGGAGTTGATGAGATCTCCTATAAGATGCCTCATAAGATTGAACAATATGAAGCATTGTCGGATATGGATAAAGAACATAAGTAGTCGGTATATCTTAGAACCGATGAGGATACGAAAAGAGGAGTTAAGTATCTGATGGAAAAGATAATAGGGTTCTACAAAGAAGGTTTAGAATTAGGACCCGAGCACATTACCGGAAAAGAGGATGATAGTAGTGAAAACGAATGAGGAGTCACGTAACGAATAGGACTCCATGTCTAGCTAAAAGACTCTCTAATAAACAAAAGCGCTTATTGGGAGGCAACACAATCTTTTAATTCTTGCAAATTATGTGTGTCATGTCTTGAGTCATATGATTGTGTTAATTAATTTTGTGGTTTATGCAGTAACTTTTGTATGAAATAACTAATGAGACTTGAGTGCAGGAATTTTTCAAGAAAATGAAAAAAAAATTACAGTGGCTGGATATGGCGTCAGGATTTATCCTAACGGCGTCGCCAGCCCAGCTACAGTAAAATTCGTATTTTTTCTAATTTTTGAAAATTAATTTTGTATAATTTCAAGAATTTGTAATTTTCCTAAAACCTGCAAAAAAACACAACTACATTAACACATTCATCATATTTTTATTGCTTTCGTAGTGTCAAAACTCTAATTCATAAAGTTGTATATTATCATTCCGTCGAGTTTTACGCTAGGTATGTTTGTATCTTGTCTTTGATTTGCAGGTTATACATGTGGACGATTCTCAAATGACGATTTAGCCGGGATCATTTGTTTCTTCTCCATTATTGAGCAAAACCATGGGGGTACTAGTTTCTTTTCCGTTGATTCATTTTACGGGTACTTTCAAGAACATTGGGGACAATGTTCATAATAAGTGTGGGAGAAATAAGCCTTAAAAACTATTCTTTCATTTGCCTTTGCTTTGTCCTTAAAATGATGAGTAATATACCGAAACATAGCGTATAAGGTAATTTTGACCCATTAAAAAATTTTATGGCACATACCGGTGAAACTTAGTACTATTAGCGTCTCATTGGATATGGAATTATATGACTAGCACAAAAACCCTACCACTCAGAAATTCCACCTTAAACATGTGAGGTTCGCCTCTAAATCTTTAGGAATTCAAGCATTCATTTTTTGTGCTTAAGATAATTTATATCTTTAGCTTTCTCTAGTTAAGGATTTGAGCAATCGCATGTGTCGCGTTCATAGATTTGTCCGTGCATATGTGGTTTTGTCACCTTTTCTGGAGCATTGGTATCGGTTTAAACTATACAAGAGTGTACCGGTAGTGTATTAAATTCTAGAACTTGCTTTAGTGATGCATCTCGAGACCGCAAGTGAGATCGCATTTGTGTGATTAGGATTTGTTAAATGATAAGATGCACTAGGATTAACCCTTGTTTTAAACTTGTATTTGTTATTATGATCACCTTGATCATATAACTATCCCCACACCCTTGCTTCGCACTCATTTTTAGCGCAAGATACCCCTAGTACAACCCTCTGAGCCTATCTTTTTTGTTTTTCTTCTATTATGTATTACGGGACGACCGAAAGGGGATTCCTATGAAATCCTGAATAGACTATTCTGGAAGTATGTAGTAGTTGGATTTTCTTACCCCCAAACCAATTGTTACACCCAAATCGTCTTAGTCATCCTTGTATATACTCGCTTTTAGTACATTATGTTTTAACCCTGGTTAGTTATTTGAGTACATGGTTGCTAAGTCTTTATCCTTGTATGTACAATTTTAGGACGATTGAGATTCATGGTAGTATTTATTTTACGAAGAATTGGAGAACAAAAGTTAAGTCATTACCCTCATATTTATTTGATATTCTCCATGTTATTTTGATCCATCTTTATTCGGGTCATTAGATTAATTTATGTTATTGAGTAGTAAAAACTCAAGTGTAGGGGTGTATATATAAACCCCAAGTCATGTCTTATTATGTTTAAGCAAATGGCAAGGCAAAAGTGTACGAGAAAAAAATCGAAAAAAATATATTAAAAAAGGTGAAAAATGTACGGGCTGCCATTTTGCTTATGTTTATGTCAAGATAGAGTCAAGAAAAGAACAAAGAAAGAGTTTGATGTAGAGTATTGTATTTCTTTGTCGAAGTGTGGTCGAGTCTTTAGCTTAGCAACTCAATCAACGTGTACTCCTATAGATAATTAACTCACCACTCACCCCACATTCACCCTAAAAGTCACCCCCAAATATATCCTATCCGTTTTCGTTTTTATTATTGTTATCATACACCTACACCCCACAACCTTTAAAGACCTCTATGATAGTAATTCATAGGTGCTTACGCCATAGCGGCGGAGGTTTGATCCTTTATCAAGCCTATGGTAATTTATATGCTACGACAGGTAATGAATGTTGTAACACCCCCAAAATGGGCCACAGCAGAATATGATGTTCCGGGGGTATTACTTCATATATCAATAGCACAAGTTATGAGAACGACCTCTAAAAGAGTCGTTTAAAAACTGATACATTGGATTTCATGAATGGTTCGTTACAAAGCTCATAGGCTTAACTTGTTTAACTGGATAATATAAAGATTTCACAACATAACAATATCCCAAAATGTAATGCACGTAGATCTTTATAATAATATGACTTCAAAAGACGACCACCCAATGTATCCTTGACTTGCACCTTATTGACTTGAGAAAACATGTTTAAACTGTCAACAATAATGTTGGTAAATTTATAGGTTTATAAATTGAATGAAGCGGATAGCAAGATTTCCCTGTAATAAAGTAACAAATACAGTATCACAAAAATGTATTGTGAAATGCACTAAGCTCATGACACTGAAGCTAAACAATGTATGTATATCAAATACACATGAATGATGGTGCCCAATGTAGATGTTTAACCCGTAACATCTATGATTCTAAATGGTATACATTCGTCATTTCCAGCCAACCAGTAAACTAGCAAGTGCTACTTGCCCGATCAGAGATGTTAATCCCAAATAGATCTATTCATAACATTCGCGCTTACATAGATAAGCCTGGCGTACCTCATGGGTATGCATCTCAAGTCGCGCCAATAATGCCCTGTTCCGAGCCTCGGAACTAAGGTAAGCATGGCGTACCTCATGCAACTCTGTCTTGTAAGCAGTCCTTTGACCTCTCACTGCATCAATCTCAAGTCTAATGTCTCTGCGGTCAGTCCGAGCATCAAGAAGCTGTGTATAGAAATCCTCACTCTCCTTTATGCGAACCTGTGCCTGGTAGCTGACCATCAAGTTAACTTCCTCAATGGAAGTCATCATCCTATACTTAGAGGCCTGTAAAGCTCTAACATAACCAACATCCTCTACTCTATCAGCAGCTCTAGCAATAGTCCAGGCATCATGACCAGGGCTACAAATCAAACTCTGTCTTGCCTCAACAGTATCAACAAAATCATATTGACCTCTAGGTACTCTAACAGCAGCAACAGAACTCTCTCCTACATCACACCCAGGTGGGGGAGCAGTAAGTACAAATCTCCTCTAAGGTAACATGTCTTCCTTAGGGATGTCATCTCTTATACGGATCATGGCTGCCCTATGACCCAATGGTGCCTAATTATAGGCAGGGCTGGTGGGTGGTATAGGTGCGACAGCATGCTCAGCAATGCGTGCCTCCATAGATGCTGATATGAGTGGCTCAAGTCTGACAGTCTTCCATGTCATACGGAGTCGTATCTGAGAAAAAAGGACCATAGTCTGAGGTGATCTAGGTATAGGTGATGACTCATCAGTCTCAAATGCCTTTGTATCCCCAGTTGAGGGAACTGGGTCAACAACAGGTGCCACAAAAGAATCAGTCGGGGCTGGGTGCTCCTCCTCCTCCTCGTCCTCAGTGGGCTCCTCATCCTCATCATCTGTATCATCATCGTCGTCGTCATCCTCGGGCTCATGCTCCTCACTAGGATCCTTCTCGGGATCCTCATCGTTATCCTCATCGCCATCATCGGGCTCATCTGGATAATCAATAGAATCCGCATCAGTATCCTCCTTCATCGAATCCGAGTCAGCAATGTATCCAGGTGACTCAACAGTCGGTGAAGCATCATCAGCATAAGGCTGATCCTCGACCTGAATGTCATCCTCTGATGGTGCATGGTACTCCGGGTGCTTTGGCTCCGGAACATATATTGGTACATGCTCATCCAACTCCATGGCGTTAGGTACATAGGCAGGTGACAGTGGATGTGCCTCCCTTTGTTAGGCAACCTCCTCGTACGGGTCCATCTCTAAAAGCTCGCCGGTATTCACGAGTGGAATACCCCATGATGATGGTCCGTTTAAATCAGAAGATACAGATATATAGGTAACAGCGGATGATGCGTTGTCTGATGACATGGCAAATCTGTAACCATAGTATAAACTTGTATAAGTATATTATATAGGACCATCGGTAATATACGTAAGGTAATATAAACACGTATATAACCTATGTAAGCACTTAGTATACTCAACTAATGCTAAAATGATACATGACATGTAAGTATGTATACTAGATGCAACACTACTTATTTGTATGTATGTCCCTTTGAAAACTTTTAAATGACACAATGTTTGAAAATGGTTATAGACCAAGCAAAAATATTTGACCTGGTTCTTTATAACCTGGCTCTGATACCAATCTGTAACACCCCCAAAATGGGCCACAACGGAATATGATGTTCTGGAGGTATTACTTCATAGATCAATAGCACGAGTTATGAGAACGACCTCTAAAAGAGTCGTTTAAAAACTGATACATTGGATTTCAAAAATGGTTCGTTACAAAGCTCATAGGCTTAACTTGTTTAACTGGATAATGTAAAGATTTCACAACATAACAATATCCTGAAATATAATGCACGTAAATCTTTATAATAATATGACTTAAAAATACGACCACCCAATGTATCCTTGACTTACACCTTATTGACCTGAGAAAACATGTTTAAACTGTCAACAATAATGTTGGTGAATTTATAGGTTTATAAATTAAATGAAGCGGATAACAAAATTTCTCTGTAATAAAGTAACAAATACAATATCACAAAAATATATTACGAAATGCACTAAGCTCATGACACTGAAGCTAAACAATGTATGTATATCAAATACACATGAATGATAGTGCCCAATATATATGTTCAACACGTAACATCTATGATTCCAAATGGTATACATTCGTCGTTTTCGGCCAACCGGTAAACTAGCAAGTGCTACTTGCCCGAAAGGGGATGTTAATCCCAAATAGATCTATTCATAACATTCGCGCTCACATAATGCAATTAACAATTACATCTATGCAATTAACAGTTCATGATGATGGGCATAGTGGGTTATAGCTACTTAGGCAAACTCATAATATTTGAATTTAAAATGTACTTGCATCTAGTTTGTAAAACAAACATGATCTCATCTCCGAGATTTGATAAATGATTGAAAAAGTATAATAGTGGGGACTATAAACTCACCTTGATGAAATAGCAAGATAATATCAAATAAGTGCATGCACGGAAAATGATGCAACTCTATCCTCTACCTAAATGAATAATACGCATATTACTAATCATGTAATATACTAAAATGTATGAAATCTTGTCCCTAGTATTGTGCTTGAGTCGAGAAAATATTACTTGCTTAAAATGTGGTTGTTCATGAAAATTAGCCAAATGTATTGGGTCATAATCTCTTACAATCAAACATGTAAATTACGATATCGGATAATTTAGAAACTAGGTCGCGGGTACTTTTATAGTTAATTCAATAGACATTTGGTTTGGTCTCTAAACGTGTTAGACAATTTGACGAAGTTATAACAAAACGCATTTAAAAATTAAGTTTTCTTTATAAAATGTAGGGGACAAACGCAAAAGTTTATAATCAAATCCTAGACTCGTTACTCAATGAAATTTCAAACAAAAAGTGGTTTTGAACACTAGGCCAGGAGTACAACAATTCATCTTTTATAAGTTTTGAAATTTGAAGTCGTTATAGTGACTAAAAACGAGGCCAAAGTAAGGGGTGTCGACCATTCAGCCAACAGTATTAACTTGGTCGAAAAACATGGCAGCAGTACTAACTTTAGGGTCCATTTTCGGGTTCGTTACTCTGTATTATGACAAACTAAAAGTACCTATATAAACTATGCCAGGTCTACTACAACTTATCTTTTGTAAGTTTTGTGATTCGAGGTCGATAGTGGGGTCAAAAATGATGCCGAAGATGGGGGTGTCGCGACTTTCCAACAGTTTTAACTGTTGACATATGGGACAACAGTACTAACTTTAAGCTTAGTTTTTGGATTCGTTACGCAACCTTATGACAAACTGAAAATACATTTGTAAACTAGGCCAGGAGTACTACAATTCGCCTTTTATAAGTTTCGTGGTTAGAGGTCGCTATGGTGATAAAAAATAAGGCTAAAGGGAGGGGGTCGCGACTGCCAACAGTTTTAACTGTTGAGAGCACGACAGCAGTACTAACTTCCGTTTCAGTTTGCGAGCTTGTTTCTCAATGGTTTTTGATGATTCGAATTTCTAAATGGAGCTCACTATGTTGACTATAAAACCCCCTTAATTGATGACCTTCGTCAAGTTAACATGGGTCGAAACGAACCTAAGTCAAACCCTAACCGACTTTTTTATACACATAAAATAACCAATTTTGAGAATCCGGTTTACCGTTTTGTTCTAGGTGTAGTGGGTTCAAATTTCGCGTGAACAATACTCAATACTATGTAAACGCGTGATAATTCAATTTTTTCACTTGGTTCAGTTTGTATACGGGTTTCTCAATGAACTTGTATACCTCAAATTGCATACATATAATGATGGGACTAAAAGAGTGGGACTCACCAAAGCTTGAAGGAAAACGTAGGTATGGACTTAAACCACCGAATACCCTAGTTGTCTAAACCTTACTGATGCGACCTAATACCCAAACCAATTGTTCCACAAAAATATTCACCCTGCTAATGCCCTTATAACCCATGAAGACACCTAACTTGCTTGAACTTCGACTAAGAAAGAAAACCAAAAAGGACGAATTTAGGGTTAGGGTTTTTAGGGTTTTGTATGTAATGCTTGATAAATGCACAAAGGGGTGGGTTGATGTGTTGTATGTGAGTCGAAACAAGTATAGGAGAATAAGGAAAACCAAAGTGATGAGAGTATTATGATAACTAGATTGTATTGTTTCTGTGTTTTCAAAGAAGTATACCTGGTCTTTTATGCACAAATAAGAGGCAGGCATAGTGTTCCCATGTAGAGTCACGTTTGAATGTTAATCCAATTAGGGCAAGGATTTCTTGGGTTTAAAACATGGTCAATGTACAGGGATTTAAAGGGGAATACTGTTGGAGGCGTGGAAGCAAAACCAAGAGAAAGAGTAGCCTAAATATCACGAGTGTGTGTGGGGTTTCACAAAAGAAGTCATGGGCTTTATCCAAAGGTTATTAGGGTTAATGTTAAATGGGTTTTAGTATCTTTTTAAGCATCATACGGTTTGAGGGAAGTTGAACAAGGGTAAACACGATTAGTTTGCTAAATTGTAGGAGTACATGGGTTTTTATCCTAGCTTTATTTAGTTTCCTAATGTATAAAAGTTAAAATTGTTGGTGTAGTTTATTTATTTATGGATTTTTACTTCGATAGAATTAAGTAAATGTGACTAAGTACTTTCTTGTTGTGAAAATAATTTAAACAATGAATATGAAGGGATCAAGTAAAGTCTTAATGAGTTTAGGTTACGTTTCTAGCTAAACGATGACTTTTTGTGCCTACGCGATTTAATTAATGCAGTTTAAATGGAAGTAATACGCAAAACCCAATAAATAAAGGGAAAATGAAATAATTGGGATCGTAATATGACCTGAAAACACGGGGTGTTATAGTCGAAGGTTTAGGACATAACTTATTTAGCGTTGGACAATTTTGTGAAAAGGGTCTTGAAGTCGCCTTTCGAAAGTCTTCATGTTTTGTTCGAACCGAGGATGGTGTATATTTGCTTACCGGTGATCGTTCGTCAAATTTGTATACTATTGCTCTTAACGACATCGCTTCAAATTCTTCGGCTTTTCTTCTAGCAAAGGCTTCTTCGTCTCAATCTTGGTTATGGTATCAACGTCTTTCTCACCTAAATTTCGCCACAATAAATAACCTTATGAAAAACAATCTTGTTCGAGGTCTTCCTAAGATGAAATTCAAAAAAGATCATTTGTGTTCCGCTTGTGAACAAGGGAAGATTCATCGGAAACATCACAAGTCCAAAACGGCTTTTGCTTCAAATAAGCCACTTTATCTTCTTCATATGGATTTGTGTGGTCCGATGCGCGTCGAAAGTATTAACGGAAAGCGATATGTGTTAGTTGTTGTCGATGATTATTCATGGTACACATAGGTATTCTTTCTTCGTTCGAAAGATGAAGCTTCCGAAGTAATCATTTCATTAATCAAGAAAACCCAAGTGAATCTTCAACTTCAAGTTCAGCGTGTTCGAACTGATAATGGTACTGAGTTTAAGAACAAAACTCTTGCTAAGTTCTTTGATGAGGTCGGAATTACTCAACAATTTTCTGCTGCAAGAACGCCACAGCAAAATGGTGTCGTGGAAAGGAGGAATCGAACCTTAGTCGAAGCTGCAAGAACTATGCTTACATTTGCAAACTTACCATTGTTTCTTTGGGCTCAAGCCATCGCAACAACTTGCTTTACACAAAATCATTCGATTATTCACAAATATTTCGATAAAACTCCTTATGAGCTCATTAACAAGAGAAAACCAAACATCAAGTTCTTTTATGTGTTCGGTTGCAGATGCTATCTTCTCAATGATTATGATGATGTTGGCAAGCTCAACGCGAAAGGAGATATTAAAGTGTTTGTTGGATATTCCAAAGAATCTGCTGCATTCAGGATTTACAACAAGCATACTCGAAAGATACACGAGAGCGTGAATGTGAATTTTGATGAGATTTCATAAATGGCTTCTAAACAATTCAGTTTAGAACCCGGTTTATCTAATTTAAACGAAACGGGAAAATCTTCAAATCCAACGGTTTCACAAGTTTCAAAAACTTCAATGAAAGATCTGGGAGATTTATTTCACAATTTTTACGATGAGTATTTTGATGCTTCAAATATAACAAAATCTCCAACAACGAATGTTGAAACTTCCAATGACGAAATTCCTTCGCACGAAGAAGAAGTTTTTCACGAGAGTTCCTAATCATTTCAAGAGGAATCTTCTTCATCTTCATTGAATGATGACGTTTAACAAAGTTCAGAAGAAGTCATGGTTCCTCCAACAAATACTCAATCGGTTTTAAATGAAAGTGTTCCTAATGTGAATGAAGCAAGTACATCACACAATATGTTTAATGAACGATTGGAAGATGCTTACTTTGATGCAAGTACAGCGTTCCATGATCCTTCCAATGTTTATACATTCTATCAACCTTACCCTCATGACAAAAAGTGGACTAAGGATGCTGACTAGGTCAATGCAATGCAAGAAGAACTCAATCAAGAGGACAAATAGCAAATTCATGTCTGTTTGCATGTTTGCTAAGTAGTATTGAGCCTGCTAACGTAGCTGAAGCTTTGAAAGATGCTGATTAGGTCAATGCAATGCAAGAAGAACTCAATCAATTTGCAAGATTGAAAGTTTGAAGATTAGTTCCTCGACCCAAAGGCAAGACTATCATTAATACCAAATGGATTTTCAAGAATAAGAAAAATGAAAGTAGTTTGGTTATTCGAAACAAAGCAAGGCTTGTCGCTCAAGGATGTTGTCAACAAGAAGGCATTGATTATGAAGAGACGTTTGCTCCAGTTGATCGAATTGAGGCTATACGCTTATTTCTTGCATATGATGCTCATAAGGATTTCACGCTCTTTCAAATGGATGTAAAGACGGCGTTTCTCAATGGAATTCCTAAAGAGGAAGTGTATGTTGGTCAACCTCCAGGTTTTGTCAGCAAACAGTATCCAGATCATGTGTATGCTCTCGACAAAGCTCTGTATGGTTTGAAACAAGCACCTCGGGCATGGTATGATGTTCTTTCAAAGTTCTTGATCGATAGCGATTTCCAAAAAGGTTTAATTGATCCTACTCTTTTCATTAAAAAGAAGGGTAAACATATAATGCTAATTCAAATATATGTTGATGACATTATATTTGGCTCAACGAATCCAAAATATTGCATGAAATTTTCAGATTTAATGGTAAAACGTTTTGAAATGAGTATGATGGGAGAAATGAAATTCTTTCTCGGGCTTCAAGTAAATCAATTTTCAAATGGGATTTTCATAAATCAATCCAAATACATTCTTGATATTTTGAAAAGATTTGGAATGGAAAATTGTGATACGGTTCCCACTCCCATGGTTGAACAAGCTAAACTCAAACTTGATTTAGTTGGAAAACCAGTTGATCATACTGATTATCGTAGCATGATTGGATCGTTGATGTATCTTACTTCAAGTAGGCCAGATATAATGTTTGCAACATGTATGTGTGCTAGATATCAGGCAAATCCAAATGAACATCATGTGTCAGCCGTCAAAAGGATCTTTCGATATCTCAAAGGGACTATTAATTTAGGCCTTTGGTATCCGAAAGATTCTGGCTTTGATCTAACTGCTTATTCAGACGCAGACCATGCAGGATGTCACTTAGATCGAAAAAGTACATCTGGCAGTGTTCAATTTTTAGGTGACAAGTTGGTGTGTTGGTCGTCCAAGAAGCAGAATTGCGTGTCTATTTCTACAGCTGAATCTGAATATGTTGCTGTTTCGGGCTGTTGTGCTCAAGTTTTGTGGATGCGTACTCAGTTGACTGACTATGGCTTCTTCTTCGACAAAGTACCGATTTACTGTGATTCAAAGAGTGCTATTGCAATCTCGTGCAATCCGGTACAACACACTCGAACAAAACACATTGATGTGAGGTATCATTTTATAAAGGATCATGTTGAAAAAGGAACAATAGAGTTATATTTCGTCGGTACTGAATTTCAACTTGCGGATTTATTCACGAAATCTCTGCCTGAAGCTCGATTTAAGTTTTTAGTCGAGAAGTTAGGTATGATGAGTCGTGAAACATAAATTCTTTACCACGAAATGTTTTTTGTTAATAACTTTTAGAAAAGACAAAAAGATTTTTCTTTTATATAGAATTTTTTTTAAAAATTGTTAATTTTTTTTATATAATGGCTTTCATATAATGTCAGTATGAAACCCGTGCTTAATATGATGGCTTTCGTATAATTCAGTACGAAACCCCAAGCTTCATTTGATGGCTTGTGTACATTTCAGTACATAACCTGTGCTTTAAAGAAAAGAAGGTGTACGCTTCAGTGCATCTATCTTTGAAAAAGAAGAGAAGTCTTCTTTGACTTGAGTAATTGACAAATATTTTTCAAAATCTTTATGTGGTACTTAAAAGATAAAATCAATTTGTTTCAAAAGTCAATGATCTTAAGTTGATGAGTTATCGATGTCGAAATTTAAAAATGTGGTACTTTTTAAGATAAAATCAATTTTAAAAAGGTCTTCAAATCGATGTATTTTTTTTGTGAAAGTGTCTAAAGAAATAAAGGACTCAAAAGTGCAAAAGGGAAACTCCTTATAAAGGTTTTAACGAAGATATGGTATTTTTCGAGGGGAGTGTCCGTATATGTTGTTGAACAAAGATTTTCAGAAAGAATAAGAAATGGAAAATTGTTTACATTTCACCTTACATATCTGTATTTTTGCTTTTTTAGCTTCAATGTTAAAAATGTTTCTCGGCATATTTAAGAGGGGAGTGGTCTTTATAATGATTTGAAAAATTCTTTTTAAAGATCAAAAAATTTTTGCTTCTCGATATGATGTTTGTGAGAATGATGAAAAAAAGAAAGAGAGATTTTGTGAGAGAAAAAATAGAAAGAGAGAAATGAGAAATCCGTATACTTGAAAAAATAAAAGTATATGTCATGTGCTTCAAAAGCAAGAACAAGCACATGAAAAGAAAAAGAGAAAAGTATGCAAGAAAAGAATGTCACCAACAATACAAAAAACATGACAGAGTATTGGATTTCTACTTTTTTCTTGATATCAAGTTCAAAATCCATGATATGATTTGTAGATTTTCATCAAGGTTTTTCACGGACATTCTTCTCTAAAGAAATTATCCTTAGCGTATGTTTGATTAAGTTTGCACGGTGTTATTTAGTTACTCTCAAAATACTCCTATGATCTTCCAGAACCAGAATTGATCTACCCCGGAGTCTCCTTCCACTTTAGAATTTTAGGTCAAAGGTAATGGAGTTTTGAGGTGAAAATCAACATGTTTTGAATGCCAAAAGGACTTACAGTGATAAAGCTTTAAATGAAACAAATGAAGAAAAGATAGAAAGTTTTCAAAAGTGACAAGAATATGATGGAGAAGATCAAATGATATGCAAAATGAAAAGGCCGGATGTGAAAAGTGAGAGGCTTATAAGAAAATATGGTGTTTTTTCCTACACTAGGATAGAAACCGGGTCAACTCATAATCTATCGGATTTCATTCGTTGATTTCTGGTATTGAAGTAATGACATCATCAGACCCAGTGATGCAAATTGCACACCCCTCCCTAGCCACTCAAGTACTTCTCAAAAAGTATTTGTTTTATTCTCACGGAGATTAAACGCATAATCTATCGACTTCTCATTCCGAGAATGTTAGTATTGAATAAAGGACATTCTGCTCCAGTCCTTGCTTACTAAAAGTGCACAAGAGTCTAGAGCCAATTTTATATTCAATGAAATATCTTTAGGACACAAAAGTACGTTTGTATTAAACATCAATAATACAAAACGGTAACAACGATATATATCTTTGTGACATGCATGTCTATGTGGACATTGCCAAAGGAACGTTCTGGAAGTGATACTATACATTTAGTATTCACAATGAATAGAATGGAAATCCTACCAGTGCCAAACATCAAGGCCAACTAGCTGAACGAAACAGGTCACTATTTGAAAATGATTGACAAATGATTCAAATAAGTGTAAACTAGTAATCTAAGTGATCTAGTGGTTATGTATTTCCTAGGGTAACACAACACTAAGCTCACGAGGTCAATGCTTCTTTGAATTTTATGGTCATATTTCCACATCTTTATCACCGTGATATTGATTTGGTCATATTCTTTAAAATAACATTCATCGGGAATTTTCAAAGCATGATCTTGTGATGTATGAACTTTATGGTTAATGTGGAAGATGGTTCTTACTCTGATAATTCTCCATTTCATCTTTTACAACATACAACAACATTTCTACCTTTCACAAGCATGACTACTTCAACGAATCTTATAATGACAAAAGTTTCTTTCAGCCTTCACGTGATATAGCAACATATTTGTTTGGTTTGAGGGAGCTTATGGGGTTTATTTTTGGGGAGTATATTTGTTTATAATGAAAATGTTTAGAAAAGAAAATATTTTCGAATTCAATTTCATGGACTTCAAAGGATATTCTTCACCTAGAGCTTATTTTGGAAGCTTATATAATCATGATGTTCATGATGGCACATAATCATCATGAGGGGGATAAGATATAAGCTTGAAACGTAAGGACAATTCAAGTATAATGAAAGGGAGAAAGATTATAAGCAAGATATATGGGACAAATAAAGATACAGCAAAGAAATTGAATCAAAGAAATCGTGATGGTAAAAAGTAGATTTGATTAATAAGGTAATATAAGATTCGTATTTCAAGATTGAGGTTACTATCATCAAGTGTTTTGAGAATAAGCTATAGTGTTTCATTATCTTTTCCAAAAGATCAATTGAGATAAGCCCCCGCTCGACATTTGCATGAGATAACTTCTCAAGAATATCTACATTGTCTTCAGACAATCAAAGTTTACTACTTCAATATTCAAGAGATAGATATGTGATTGAGGGGGAGCTTAAAGTGTATGAAGATTAATGTGAAAAGTCAAGTGTTCAGGTCTTTTACAAAGAAATGCTCTATCAATATCATCATGTTTCAAGATCTTTCGGTTCAGCAACATTATGTGATTGGAAATCTACAAATTCAAATCAAGTCAAAGTTAAAGATTCATATAAGGCTATTTAAAGAATCAAGATGCAAAAGAAGGTCCAAAGTTACTTTTTAGAAGTGCTGATTTGAGTTCAGAGAATAAGTTGATACCTCAGGGATAAAGATAATCCTATCATGTCATTAGGGAGAGAAAATTAATCAGATTAGATTTGCTCAAGTCTTACCTTAACTTTCAAAAAAAAATTCTCAGCGTTTTACCCGAGCTTCAAAGAAAAAGACAATACAGACTACTTCAAGAATCAAGTATTCAAGGAAGAAGGAAGAAGTTTGTCCATCAAAAAGATAATAAGATAAGTTTTCCAAGGTAGAGAATCATTTAGGGGAAATGTTAGAAAAAAAGAAATGTTCTCCTTGTAAGCACTATTATAAAGTTCAGGACTAAAATATGTTAAGTAAGAGAAAAGTTTTAGACAACAAGCTAACCAAGGAGCCTATAAATAGTAATTTATGCATGGTAATGTAACAACTTCATTTAATCAAAAGGCAAGTTAAGTAATTCTCTCTCTAAACACACACACTAATTACACCTTGATCTTTACACACTAATCATCAATCAAGATCTATTGGTTAATATTAAGCCAACAAATAAGGTACGGTTGCTAGTAACTTTACCCGACCGTTCCATGACAAAGACTCAAACATATAGACAGATGCCTCGATCACAGAAATGACAAAGATAACCTAAGTTGGCATTCCCATAACGGTCAACTTCCCTTACATCCCGCTCTTTACATACTTTTACATAAGTGGTGATATCGGCCACTTTTTACAAGACTTTACATCGTCGATTTTTGTAACGATCAACGAATAATCAATCCATCCAAGTAATTCCTTCATATAAACTACTTTTTGAACCGACTGTATTTTTTTTTTCATCTATTTTTTTCAACAATACATCATAAATCTCGGTTTAATTCCACCGTCTTCACTATCATAATTCATTCGGATAATCTTTTCCTTGTAACACTTCTTCTTCGGACATGATCATAGATCGCGAACGTAGAAAAAACTTACGAGCAATAATTTTCCCATGGGGTATTTGTGTAATTTCCCGACCATTACAGAGATAGAAAAATTTCACTTTGACACAGGAAATACAAAATTTTACACGAAAGCAACTAGCAACATTGATAAAATAGGCTCAATCTACACGGTAGGTTAAGGTGCAAAGGTGTAACGAAACATTTAATATGGTGTACAAACGAAAGGAATGGCTCAGCACGTTGTTCTAGGGGATTTTACTCTAAAAATGAGAGTAATCAAGGGTTACACGAGAGTTAACTAACCAGTTTGGTTAGTTATTTTTATGACATGTAGGCTATTTGGTTTAATCCTAAAAATTTATCAGTTGAACTTGTTCCTCCATCTAAATCCATAGTACTAATCATAGCGGTCTCGAGTGATATACCAAGCCAAGTTCTAAAGTCTACTACATCATCGGCACACTCATAATTTTGTGGAATTTTTAAGTAAACAATTGGAAACGGAATAGGCTAAATTCTCATAATATGTATCAAGGGTTATAGTGCGCTAGGTAATGTAACTAGTGATTTTTACAAAAGTCATGCTAATTTTTTTTTTAATTTTGGCCGTTTTTAAGCTCGTAGCATGTTATTTTGTAAAAAAGAAGACAAATACATTCTAATTCTCCATCCCCCCACTTAAATTATACAACGTCCTCATTGTATAGATAAAACAATTAAATTATAAGGGAAGCAAGAAATTAAACCTAATAACCTCCCTGGTGTTTTGCTCGTGATAATTCTCCAAGATACGTCCGTGAGAAAAAGAGTGTATTGACTAGGGCTTCAGCGTGCCCAAATAAGTTCAACACATGTCTTTTTCAGCATATACCATATCATAGTTTCAGCAAGGTCCTGTATAAGAGATTAGAAGACAAGTGCAAACTATCTCGCTACAATGGTACAAGAAAACAATTAAACACACAACTGTACAAGATCAATACGGCCGGTTTATCACCCAAACCCATATATGATGTATTGTTCCTGTAAAACAATTAAATACTGAAAATTAAATATTTAGTTTTTAAAACTAATAACGTCCAGACATCTCTATACGCCGTATCTAGAGGGGTTCAATACGCCGTATAGAGTGTCTGGGAAGACAGACTCATGCAACAAACAATTAAAATGTGACAAATAATTAAAATGACCAGGTTGTCTCTCGGAAAGCACTTTTGTTTCAGTTGGTCTTTAAGTTTGACCTTTTTCCTCTTTTATTTATCTTATGGTGCAGTCCACGAACCCATCCTTTCATTAATGAGACAGTAAAAGTTTCTCGATAAGCACGAGGCTATCTTTGAATGGTTGAGTATTCCATACACTTTTATGGTAATGTTACTCCTCTTCCATCAACGAATGAGTTACTATCATCATCTCGAATCTCTTGACTTTGCAGTTCGATGGTTCAAGAATTGGATCACCCATATGTCCTTGATTTTCTTGAGTACAACCGACGTTGATTGCTTCATATTCCCTTCCAAATATACGGTTGACGTCAAGATAAGGATTGGTGGCCCATTCAGTTTTCATATTCGCATATGGTCCCTGTCTGAAATTTTCCATACGAGTAAATGGGGCGATCTTATGAGCATTCACTTTCCAACCAGCACTCTTGTATTGTTACATTACAAATCATATTCTAGCTATGAAGTTTTCAAAGCAGCTTTCTCAAACATCTGCAGAATTTATTTATCACCCGAGAGTTGCGTCTCTCTATGATCCATCTACTTTAAGCCATTAAGTGCTAAGGTATCATCTTTCAGTTTACATCGCTAAGGTCAATCAAACACCTGTGATCTTGAAAATAGGTCATGCTTCCTACTCGAACCATTCCTGGCAGTTCTCCACCATTACAGAAACCATCGATGTTAGATGTACACGTGGGCCATTTAGTTCCTCCATTCTTAAAGCGGTAAGGTTCGCATATATAATCACATAGTTGGTATAGTACCCTATTTTTCTAACCCACGTTTTTTAAGTATCCATTTACTTTGTCATTAATCTAACTCTTGTTTATATTCATCATAAGTTTTGAAGTTTTGGATATCGTAAGTAAACAGATCAGTGTTGATTTTTAGAAGGCAGTTGAATTCGTGGAATGCTTCGCACAAGGGTGTTTCAAAGTCAAATAGGTTTCCTTATATCTTAAAGATTTTAGGAACATTGTCGGTTTTATTTAGGTTGTCATCCTCCTCGATTTCTTCTTCTTTATTGTGATTAGAAAGATGGTGGAATTTTAGAATGAACTTTTTGAACATGTTATCCCAAGTAGTGATTGAGCCTATACACTCCTTTGTAAACCATTCACTTGCGGCTCCTGCGAGTGAAACAGGGAAAAAACTAAGTCTGAATAGGTCTTGAGTCAACCCATTAATTTTGATTGGCCCAAAAATTTCGAGAAGTTTATCAATGTGTTCGAACACGTTTTCCCCAATATTCCCGATGTAATAGGGCTAATTGCGTATTTATACGACCAATAAGGCTGCCTTATTGTAGGATCTCGACGGAGATGAGGGACGAGGTGATGACTAGAGCATCTGAGCCTATTGCCTGGGAGTGGCGTGGTTAGACAGGTGCATATTCTCGTTGTGTGAGGCTGCTAAGATATCTAGTGCAGTGATCTGGGTGTTCATCTGCGGTAAAGTGGATCTGAGAGTAGGTCTCATGTAGATTTTATGGTTCGTGGAGTTTAAGTTATCGGTTTCTTAGGGGCGCATGTAGAGTTTCGTAGTTGCAAGTATGTATAAACGTCAACAATAGTCTCTTCGATGTGTCTAGATCTTGTATTCAGAAGTAAGACGATGTACGCTATTCGCGCGGCAACTGATGAGAAGGCACATAATCATAATTACAATGCGGGAAATCACTGACATTATAGCCATACGTACCTTGTGTTGTCATGTCTGCTACGTCCTGTAGTATCAATTAACAAAATAACGCCGTATTCAATTAGTTTGAATACGCCGTATAGGTCTATTGAATATCAGTACGTCGTATTGATTTCACAGAATACGCCTTATTGCTTAGAAAAACAGATACGCCATTTAGACTGTAGAATTCAATACGCTGTTATGGGTAGAAGGTTTGATACGTCGTATCCAACTGGTAGATACGGTGTATCAACAGATCAGTCAGAACAGAAGTATAGCGTATTTAAGAAGACGAATTAAAAGCGGAGAAGAAGTAAATCACGACGAGGGATGCGAATAAATGACAAGCCATAAATAAATAAATTAGAAGACCACGAGAAACACGAATAACGATTAATGGTTAAAAGGAGAGTTTTGTGAAGGAAGCCCTAAAAAAATAGGTTTAAGAAGGGAGATAGTGTATGAGGAATTAGTGATATAGCACTTTCCCCCTTTCGGATGGCGTCCGGACTACTCTCCGTCTTGAGTGTGCTTGACGGTGGTGAGTAGTCAGGTGTGAAATTATTTGGAGAGTATCTAGACTTATGATGTGTAAGCTATGGATGATCATTCTTATATGCGCGAGTACTTAAGACTCAATATTAAAAGTCTCTAAAACAACACTATTAGAGGAGCGGATATGTCATCAGGTCTGTTAGCCCTTATCAAGATTCACAGTCACACACAAGCATGACGATAGATGAGAAGAGTCGCGAACTATTCAGTCAAAGTACTGCCGAACTTATGAGACATCACATACTACATTTATATCATACACAGTAGAGTGTTTAACATTCTAGTCTCTAGCTTACTCTGGTTCTACCCTATGCAATGTTATTTGTTGAGGGGGCTTGTCTAATGAAATGTGGTTTTCAGCCTTTAGAGACTTGGCACAGTCACTCGTCTGCGTGATCAACAATGAGGTAGTGGCGAAGTCCAATAGAAATCAAACACTAAAAGAGAAGATGAGAAGAAGAAAACGGTAACAAACAAATGAATATGAAAATTGTATTAGCCTATTAATATCTCGGGTCAGTGCTTGGATTTGGGGTTGTTGTTTTTAGGTGTCAATGTTTGACTTATCAGAAGCGGCATCTATCAGTTCTTAGGCGCGAGTAGGCGGGAACATCATCCACTAAAGACCTAAAGCACGATTAATACTTGTTCACAAATAACGCTCATCCGCAGCAGCATACCGCTTTATTAATTATAATCTATCTATAGAGAATTAAAGCATTGATGGCGTGATCCTGTTAAAACCCTAGCCTAATATGACTTTTACACCCACTTATTGTTTGACAGGCGATTTATATATTGGTAGTCCTACTATTCAATCTTTGTCAGTTAATTAAGAGCATATTAGCGAAACATAAATGGGTCACCCTGCCCGTTCCAACCTAAGGCTCATAATACTATAGATAAAGACATAACGTTATTTGTGATCTTGTTGGTCCAATAATATGAAACACGATATGGAGAGCTATCCCGCTATCTAGATTACTTAGTCCGTATCACTAGATCCAGTTGAATGATAGGTCGCATATTCAAACACATAAACAAGTATGAGGTGATAAACATAATTAAACAATCAACGATAAATTAAGAAACCGATTTTAAAACATACCAAACATTGAACTTTCATCAAGATGGCTAATACCCGAGGGTATTAGCCCACAACCACTGTAATTATACAAGCATAATCAAACAATTGAAATCGAACGATTAAGAGAGTAAAAATTACACGATGTCTTCTATGGAGTCGTGATCAATGCTTTACCTTGGTGGCTGATCTCCTCTTCTAAAATTCATCTTTAGTGAGTATGGTATAAAGAATATGATATTGCACACTAAAAATTCATTTTTAAGTCTTCTATTTATAGTGTCTGAAAAAGACTCGATACACCGTATCTGGCAAGGTCGATACGACGTATTGGTCTGGATTCCTTGGAGTACGCGCTATTGGTGAAATTTCATCAATCTTCAAATATCTTCGTTTTAGCTCCAAATTATGCGCCTTTTAACTTGTCTTCACAAAACACTCCTGAATTACTGCATTTATCATCTTTAAAGCAATTAAGTACCAAATAATGCAACAATTATATAAAAGTGGGCAAAACAGATGGGATAAATGATATAATAAAGTGACGTTATTTGATGTCATCACTACTTCCCTTTGGTCATTATAATCTTCTTCTTCATGATATAGCTTTAGTCTGTAGCCGTTAACAAAGAATGTTTTTCCATCTTTTCCATATAGTTCAACATATCCGGATGGATATTGGTGTTTTACTACGTACGGTCCTAGCCACTGATGACATCAAATAACGTCTATTTTATAGCATCATTTATCCCATGATATTAACCCATTTTGTATAGTTATTGCAAAGAATTGTTACTTAATCGTTTACATTTGAGAATTGCAGTAATTATGGAGTAATTGGTGAAAGTTAGCAAAAGGCGCGCATTCTGGAGCTTAAATGAAGATATTTTGAAGATTACTATTCTGAAGACCAATACGCCGTATCCATCAAGGAAGATACGGCGTATCCGTGCCTGCACTCACCAAAGACCACAGAGGAATAAAGCTCAATACGCCGTATCCAGAGAGACTCAATACGCCGTATTCAAGAAATAGTATGTGAATATTCTGGAAGATATCAAGAGTGGTCCCTTGGTATGTGCTTAATTACACATACTTTTTACCTAATAAAATGACCCCAAATGACTAAAAAAGGACATAAAATGCCAAATATATGCTTGTTTTGTGTTATTTACTATGCAGGTATTGGAAATTCAGAAAAGGACACAAAATCAAGCCAAAACAGACAAAATCGAGCACGGGAATGGAAAGGTCATGAAAAGTCAAAGTCAAAATCAAAGTCAACACCAAAAAGTCAAAGTTAAAGACGAAGCCAAAAACGAAGAAATCTTAAATGGACCAACACCAAAACGAAGAAATCAAAGTCAACACCAAAAAGTCAAAGTTAAAGACGAAGTCAAAGTCAAAATCAAAGTGTTATAAGCCTTAACGTTTAAAAAGCCTAAAATCCAAAACCATACAAAACGTCCCAAAAAAGCCCAATAGAAAGCACAAAAAGAGTGGGTGAAATGGTGGTGCCAAAAAGAAAACAAAAAAACAAAGCCCAAAAATCACCAAATAAAAATAGAAAAAAAAAAGATACCCAAACAAAAATATTTTAAAAAATAAACCCCAAGAAGGGAATAAAGCCCAATTGTTGATTGTTGATGGGTTAAAAGCAATCAAAAAAAAGAAATACCCAAAAAAAAAAAAAAAAAAACAAACAGCCAAAGCCCAAACAAAACCCACCACCCAACCATACACCCATTTACCCATAAAACACCAAAAGGTCCATAAAACCTTTGGCACCGTTAGTCCTAGAGGACTAACAATGTCAGTCCAAAAGGACTAACGGTGCATTTCACCCCTAAAACCTTTTCTTGCTAAACTTCTTACACTATTCATCATCCTTTCACGTGACCCCTTGCAACCTGCCAAACCTATCTCTCTCCCATTACCCCACTTCACCAATACCAAAAATCTACCTTGGCAATCCCCTTTAACCCTATTTGTTCAAGGTTGAAGACAAGATTTCAAGGGTTGAGATGAAAAGACTTGGAGGACACTCAAGATTGAAGGCTGAGATTATTTCTTGACTCTCCTCACATAAGAAACACACATGAAGACACTAAGACTTCTGAATTCGGCTATAAATAGGTCTTAATATAAACAGTTGTAATCTAATCTGGTGTAATTTTAGTTTTATGAGTAGTGTAGGTTTATGTAGGATCCCGTAACACTTTACTTCATAGAATCAAACACGAAATCAGAACTAGAAATAAGAAAGAGAGTGATAAGTATATAAGAGAGAAAGAGAGAAGAGGATTAAGAGAGAAAAGAGAAAAGATATTTTTTTGGATAATTTGAACAACTATCTTTTTCCAAGTGAAAAGTTATTCTTATATACCACGACACTTTAAAGTGACGCTCAGGGATATATAACTAGGAACTCACGGGCTCGGGTTTGCTTAGGATTAAACCCAAACATATACAAAATTAATTAACTATCGAGCCCGATTCCCAAACTTTCCTATTATTTTACACAACGTTTAACTAATATAAAGACCGAAGCTCCATCGTATAGTGACCGGAAACTTCCTTGTTCGACTAATAAATGAGGGCTAACAATTCTCCCACCGAAGTGAGGTCTTGAACACAGGAATGAGCTTTGGTATGTGCTTAAATACACATACCTTTTACCTTTAAAAACGAGCTTAAATGACCAAAAACAGACAGAAACTGCCAAAGATATGTTTGTTTTACACTTGTGTTGTGCAGGAAAAGGATATCACACCAAAAGACAGAAAACAATGCAAAAAAATGACAAAACCAGACACGGAATGGAAAAGCTGTAAAGGACAAGGCCAAATGCAAATCCAAAGATCAATCAGTCAAGTCAACGTCTACTCAACAAAATCAACAGCAAAATCGGCAGCCGTAATTGAAGAATACTATTGGTTGCAATATCAACCCATCTGATGGTCCTGGAAAGGCCAATAGATATAGATGAAGACTGTGAAGACCAAATGGGGCCCTCAATCAATGACAAACAGCCCATATGTTTGCAATTGACAGAGACTATGAAGACTTTTGAAGGACCGATCCTATGCCCTTAAACCAGTCCCAACCTAAACCCACCAAACCTTATTGGCCTAAAAGCCCGAAAAAAATAACATAAAGCCAAACCTTATTGGGGCCCAGAACACACTAAATAGGGCCCAATACAGGCCCACAAACCCAATTGGGCCCATACACATCCCAAGCCCAAAACACAGCCCATAAACAACTTTTACAAAACTTATGGGGGACACTTAAAATGTCAATTCTGATAAATTGTATTATAAAAGAAAAAGTGTTTTACATAAATGAAGGACTACAATTGCAATTTACAAAGTAACTTTTCCCTAGTACAACACCAGGCTGAAACTCCTGCCAAGTCAGAATACCTTATAAATCTTTGTTTCAATAAACCACATGGGCCATTTGTGCCATTTCCGAAACTTACTTATAACTAACAAAGAAAAGAATAAAAAGAGTTGGCAAAGATTTAAACATCGGGGTTATCTTTTTGGGACATTATGAAACATAAAATTCAAATGTATAATAAAACCAATCCGTTCATCCCTTTCTACCCATTTCCCGCCACTCACCAATTCCCACACACACTCACGAGATTACCTTCCATTACCTTCCCCTCTTTACCCAAACCTTCCTTTACCCAGAAAAACCTCTCCCACACCCCACTAACCTTATAATTTGGTCCAGGTTGCAATCCACTATTCCCGAGCCTCCCATCAATGGCTGAAATTGGTCATTAAGAAGCACAAACCCAAATCAAAGGGCTAGGATTGGTTAGAGGCTTACCACTCTCATAAGAAACACAACAAGAAGAAGAAGAAACATTGGGGAGCTCATATAAATGCAAGAAACATATGCCGAAGACGACACCTTTTTTACTACCTTGTTTTTAGCTTATTTTTATATAATCTTTAATTAAATTGTAATGAAATTTTTCAAACAATTCTACTTTGTAATGTTATTAAGTTTTCTTAAATTTTCCAAGCTTTATAAAAATATCGTTGCTTTGTTACTGTTGAGATCACAAAGGTTAAGGATATATTTTTTACTTCTGTTTAACTTGCCCCTAATATGCCCCAACTCAGTTCATTAAGCATAAGCATTTTAACTAATTAACTCAGGGTTGAAAGTATCAAACATTATTGTGTAAAAGGATTTTTATATTTAAGGGAGTGTTTGGGTTTAGCATCAAAATGGGTAAAAAGGAATGTGACATGTGTTTGAAACACTCAGCCAGCCATAGCTGAGTGTTTGGTGTGTGATAAATAATGTACACCAAAATCTGAGTCTAAAAGCTTTTTCCTCATTTTTCATATTTCTTAAAAAATGCATTTTCATCTTTCAAGGTGTCAAGAGGGCATTGATAATCTCTTGTGTTTAAGTATTACAAAGTGGTTAGGTAACTTTGTTTTGAGTTAGAAGAATTGTCCAAATAGTTCTTTAAAAGAGTGTTCAGTTTTAATCTTACATGTCCAACCCAATCAAACTGAGTGAAGTGTAGTTTTTTTTTACAAAAAAGGCCACTTATAAGCTATAAAATCAGTAGACTCTTCTTGTTGATATGGACTGAGCTTTTGGATATAAGCTCAATCCATATCCTTTTCAACCTGTATGTTATTGTTTTAGGTTTACATATTTTAAATGAGGCTTTTTCTAAAAAGCTCAAAATCCCCATCTTTCAATACAGAGATTGCAGCCTGCCCTGGTGCTGGGAACAATCTTTGACCCTTCCCAATTTGTTAAATTTACATTAGTCAGTAGCTTTTTATGGTTTTTATTTATAGCTTATAGGTTAGACTTAAAGCCCCTTAAATTTCTCTAGTTGATTAGCTTATTACCTTACTTATTTCTCAGCTAGAAGTTGTTGTTTTCATCATTTTCTTAATCATTTCAATTATAGCTTATTGTGTCTTGGAGCTTATTAGGAGCTTAATAAATTGGTAGAAAAGTCCACCTTTTTCTGTTTTCTTATAAAACTGTTAATATAGCTTATTTCATTTCTAGCTTATTTTAGGGCTTAATCTAGGTTCCCTTAGCTTATTTAGGTCTCCCTTGGCCTTATTAGCTTATTCCCATAGCCTTAGCTTATTTTGTGTCTTTAAGCCAAAAAGAAAAAGCAAAAAAAAGCCAAATAAGGCTTATTAAGTTTCTGTCCAAATTAAGCTTATTTCCTAGCTTATTCTTTTGTCAAAAGCCCAAAGTGCTTTCATTAAAATTATAGAGATTAAGCTCTTTTATAAGTTTGTAGTTTTAAGTTTTTGCTAATTCTCAATTTTTAAATAAGCCAAAAATAAGCTTGGATCGTAGGGTCTATTGTGTATTTTTCCAAAGTTCAGGGGTACCCGTTTGCACTATGGTGTAAATTCACCATACTTTACCCGCCTACCCTCTAGTTTAGTTCTCTACACTTTCTACCCTAGACTTTTAGGAAAAAAATAAAAAAGGGGGAAAGACAAGAGGTCCGGGTGAGCAAGACTCGAACCCGTGACCTCTCGATACAAACCCCCTTTTATAACACCTCTTACCACTGCGCCCTTGGGTCTTTTTCGTTAAAGACTCAAGGGCATTGATATTTAAGCACGTTTTTAGCTTATAAGCTTATAAGCTGTTAAGCTTATTTTCGGGCTTATTTCCATAGCTTATTTGTGTCTCTTATTTTTCGTAGGACTATTTCAGTGTAAAGTATTTTGTGTAAATTTTTCAGAATTTTTTGTAAACGTTTGATATTTTTTATAATTTAATTTAGTTAAAAGTTTATTAAATTCATAATAAATACAAAAATTATCAAAAAAATATTTTGCTTTTTTAGAAAATTTTCTTTTGTCATCTAGTTTGTAGGAAAAATATAAAATTAAAAGTTTTGTTTAGGGTCATTTTTATAACATTTTCAATCGTTTTTTTAAAGAAACGTGGTCGGGTAGGGTTTTTTGTTTTGGTACTTTGTTTTTTGGGTCAAACGAATCGTTTTTCGGTCTTAGTATTTTTCATTCTTCGTTTATTTGACCCGTAGGTAGTTTAGAAGTGAAAAATTTTCCGTAGGGTTATTTTTAAAGATTTTAGGTTTTCCCCCTTTTGTACGGGATTCGGGGCTTCGTTTTCTAGTTTAATTTCATAATTTTTAGGTTTTTCTTAAACGATTTAGTCCGTTATTATCTAATTTGACTTTTTCAACTTCCCAAACTCATTCCTTCCTTCAAACTCAAATCTTCGATCGTATCGATTTCCATTCCAGCCTCGTTGGGGGGGATTTACGACCCGGCGGGGAAAGCTACTATCTACTTCTCGGTATCAATGATTCGTTGGTTTTTACCACTTCTTTATTATTTATATTTATTATATATTATATATATATAGGTGTGAATAGGCCACGATCAATTTTTGGCGCCGCTGCCGGGGAGGTGGCAACCGTTTGTCTTTAGTTTGACATCTGTTTTTGAAAACAAAAAAATTTGTGAATATTTTCTCTAAAAAAAAAAAAAAAAAAAAAAAAAATCCCAAAAATATAAATAAAACCCCCCCCCCCACCCCCCTTCCCCCCCCCCCCCCATTGTCCAAAATAAACAAAAAAATAAAAAATTCACAAATTGGTAATTAAACACCAAAATATAAAATATTCTCAATGATGTATTATCATAATAAGTTCGGTGAACTTGTTGGTTTTCCCAATTCGAACAAAAGATTTTAAAAACTTGCCTTTTGTGTCCTCTCACGACGTTACGGCTCACCTTGGAAGTTAAACAAACTAATAAAGTGGGGTATATGGAGGGTTGTTCCTAGGAACTACGACCCGGGGAAAAGGGAGGGAAAATAAGCTTCGCGCTATTCCTACTCCTCCGCTCACCTGGGCGTTTATCTTTTTGAGAGCTACCGTGAAGTAAGTAGATTATCAGGTTTAAGTTGTCTTATCATTTGTCCGTTAAAATAAATTGTGAATTAATGGAAAACCCAAAAATAATCTTCTTTTTCTTCGTATCATTTAATTCTTTTCTTATCCATCTTAATGTTTAATTCTTATGACGTCATTCGATTATCGTTTGAAGCCGATTTTACGCGATATTTATAGAATGCTCGTTTGTGGAAGTTTGTCACAATTCAAACTGTGGATGGTGTTCTGGAAAGGTGAGTCTTGAAGACAAGAATTCTTCGTTCCTAAACCCCATCACGAAATTGTGCAAGGTGTGCAAAGTGTGGAACCCCGGTTGATGGTCCGTATTGTCAAGGATGTGCTCTTTTACGAAAGGAGTTTATGGAAGGTTTGCTTACAAACTGTGTGGAAAAGGAATTTTTCAAAGACTTCCAGGACACTTCCGAGTCATCCGACGTGACATACCAACGTGTTTAAATGCTCCTCGAGAAGCCAATCGTTGTCAATCAGGACCCCTGGGTTTTAAAATATTTTAAAAAAAACTCCCTCACCACAGTTCCTCCACACATTGACCATTGTTGTCAAGAGTGCGTGACTCGTTAGATGGAATCTTTTGTCGATAATTGCACTTGTACGTCTTGGTGGGAAAGGTGCTCAACTGACGGTTATAATTTGGTCCTTGTCGAGAAAGTTCCGATTATCTCTAATCCAGGACCATGCAAAAATCAAACCATTGATGAGCCCCTACAAAACTTGCAAGGTTTGCAACAACAATGTCTTCTTGGCACATGCCAAAGATGTGGTTGCAATGAATACAATGGAGTTTGTTTTTACTGTGAAGTTGGAAATGGAACACAAATCAATGTTTTCTATTCGTATTCTTCTAACGATTCTCCAGTTGTTGCAAATCCATCCTCCACAACCACAATTACGTACCATACTCTCGTTGAGTTCATGTCGGGAACGATCCTCATTACAAGTTACGATTGTCCACCATCAAGTCCCGTTGTCTACAACTCAGGACCCATGTTTCAATCAAGACTTTGATTATTTTTCACAAACTTCACGAAGTTTCCCACGACAAACAATATTCTTTGTTGTGAGTAAATTGCTGGGTGGGGAACTCATGAAACCTTCCAATGTCAACCAATGATTGAAGCCATTATTCACGGCGAAATGCTTGCTTGATTCAAATTCTTTTGGTTCTGACCAATTTCAAACCCCGCAATATACCGTCAATCATCCAATCTTCAATTCCCAAAACGAGCTTCTCAATTCTCAAAATAAGCTTATGGAACAAATGGCAACCTTACGTGAATTGGTTGATCAAGCTATACAAAAAAGGAAGAAGAAGAAAAAGCGAAATCGCGGGGCAGGGAAGGGAAGAGCATGCGGCCTAAAGATTGATCTTGGAGAAGATTCCCATTTGCTACGATGATGACGAAGACAATACCATTGCAATCACACCCGTTTCACCAATCGAGGAACCTGATAACTCTCTAAGTATGGGGGACAAGCATCTTGACACTATTCCGGAAACGGAATCGGACGAAGTAATAAAGTCTAGTGTTGAGGACCTTGTCCCAATCCCAAGTGAGTCCGAAGGTATTCCTGACAATGTGTGTGATGTGCCTCTTTGTAACGATCTTACCTCTCTTGAAGTTTTCAAAGAACATTCTGAGACTATCATCGATTACAACGATGATTCTACTTCGAGTGATGACGATTCTTATGAGAACATTGAATATGTCGATGCATCATCTCCCGATGTTGAAATCGTCAGCTTAGAGGTGGTGGAGATTGTTGATCCGGAAGTTGGAAGGATTAATGATGACATTCTTTTAAAAATCAAAGACGATATCCTTCGTGAAAAATTGTCGAATGTCAATCTTCTTATTGCTAAGATCGATGCATTAAGAGACAATCCTATCCCATCTTCCGAAGTTGTGATCAAGTCTACCTCCACTTTTCCTAATCTTTTCTTGGAGGAGACTAACACCTTTGATAATTCTTTTCCCGAATCTGAAACTTTCCGCTTTAATCTAGAAGAGATTAGTAGTGGCAGTCCCACTACTCATTCTGAGTTATCTCTTCCTGATTATAAAGCTTTCTACATTGATAACGATCATTTTAAAGAGAGGAATAGTGGCAGTACCACTACTCATGTTGATTTTTCTCAATATGATTCGTTTATCTTTGATCTTTCGAATGATCAGTTTCCTCCTACCGATAGGAGTGACCTTAATCATGAGGAGTTCGCCGATGAACTTGCTCACATCATATCTCCACCGGAGTATGATCATTTCTGCTTTAAGATTGAGCCCGAGCTGGGCAATCTTACTATGGATGTGGTGAATGATATTTTCCCAACAAGAGAACCAAGAGTTCATGTGCCTAATGTTTTACCCACCCATCCCACCCTGGATACGGATTTCATACTTTTAAGTGAACCTCTCTTCGCTTATATTGTATGGATTTTTCTTCCATTTCTCACGTATCCAGTTGCTCCACCATATCTTCTCTCCTGTGGGAATGAAGACATCATTTTTGATCCCGGCATCTCAATGTATCATTCTTTTATGCCGGATGTATCTCATCGGAGTGGAACTTTCATGAAATTCAATGTTTATCCAAACCACTTGAATGAAAGTCCGATGATGATTTTACCTTCCACTTGCTTCCCCATGGACCAATGAATTCGGGGTCGAGTCGAGCTTGTGACTCGGTTAACAAAAACAAGGCGCTTCGTGGGAGGCACCCCATGCTTATCCGTAGTATGTAATAAATAAGTGTTTTTGTGTGAGAAGGTTTATATTTTCCATTACCCGTGTTCTGTGTGCTTTGTATGTCCAGGTATTCCCGGATTGTGAAGGCTCTCGATTCTGTCATTTTTAACTCGAGCTTCACATCCTCAGCTTCATTTTGGGAATTCAGTATCCAAATCTAATCGACTAACGTTTTATCTTTTGGCACACTTCATAAACGGCCTTAGATTTACGTAGGAACCCCTTTGAAACATCGAGGACGATGTTTAGTTCTAGTATGGGGGGGGAATCTTCGATTTTGCCTGCAGTCGTTGTTTATCACGCATCCCGTTTACCACCCGAAATTTTTGCCAAAAAAAAAAAAAAAAAAAAAAAAAAAAAAAAAAAAAAAAAAAAAAAATAATTTCAAAATAGAATAGTGTTTTTGTCTTTTTGGTAGAGAAAGAATAAAATTTTGACTCGATCGGCCGTGTTTGAGTCCTAGCTAGTTCTTTTTAGGCCAAAGCTATCACGAATTCTATTGGCTTTGAATTCTTAATTGAAGACGAGGAAGATGATATAGTTAAATAAAGATATGTGTCAAGTAAGATCGTCTAAAAACTTTAGATGAAATAACTTGTGTTCCTTTTTCCCCATGAAGCTTCTAATCCGCCTAATCTTACTGTTCGTCAATAGCTAAGTCAATCGATGTTTTCAGAAAAAGCTTCAAATTTGTGACTTGATTCTTTAAAAGCAAAAGTTTTGAAAAGATTTAATGCCAATAAAGCATACATTTGATTATATGGAGCAAGTAATAGATGTGTCGTGATATCCCACTCCGCTAACCACGAGGTGGGGGTTCAAACTAAGACATCTTTGCTTCTAGGGACTTGGTGTGTCGTGATATCTCACTTGGAAGAAAGGTCTAGGTGAGGGTTCAAACTAAGACACTAATCCTTAGCCATATTAGGAAGAAGGTGTTGATGTGATTTCCCACTACGCTAGCAACGGGGTGGGTTTTCAAACTAAGAACACCGGACGTTGGTTGTGATATCCTACTAGGGAGCGAGGCCTAGGTAGGTGTTCAAACTAAGCAACGCATTCCTAGTTCTAAAAAAAAAAAAAAAAAAAAAATAATAATTTTGAAGTTCTATAAAATCAAGTTGCAAAGTCTTAATAAATTGTTGCTTTGAGTCACGATTCATTTTGTGACTATGAGAATAAGTTGATCTATGGTTGAGTTAAATCGAGCACACACACGTAATCATTTATCCATGTCGGGAGTTCAAAAGTTCACAAGTCATAAGTATGAGGGCTTTACACCTAAACTTATATCGACAATGATCTCGTTTAATTGCTTGGCTTAAGACTAGTGAAAAATCGGGGACGATGAAATTTTCCGTCAGGACATCCGTAGATCATTCTATGGACGTTTCTCACTCTATGATCCCATTGTGAGTTAAATAAGAAAGACAAACCATTCAAAAATCCAAAAAAAATTAGAGTAGTCAATGTACATACAAAATAATGGTGTTAATCGGGATTTGTCGAAGCTATTGATTCTTTCCTTTGACAAACACTTTGCTACTTTTCAAAGTTATTAGTCGAGGGAGATTAAGATTCTTAGTTTTCGTTAATGCTTACTTCATAGCATTGCGTGAGGACACGGCAATACCTTAGTATGGGGGATTTTGGTATGTGCTTAAATACACATACCTTTTACCTTTAAAAACGAGCTGAAATAACCAAAAACGGACTTAAAATGCCAAAGATACGCTTGTTTTGCTAAATGTATTGTGCAGGAACGGATAACCAAGAAAAGGACGAAAAACAAAGCCAAAACGACAAAACCAGACACGGAATGGAAAAGCTGTGAAGGACAAAGCCAAATCAAAGCCACAACCAAAAATTCAAAGTCAAAGACCCACTCAACAAATAACCCTCTACCAGAGCCATTCAGAATACTATTGAATGCCAACTCACACACCATCTCAAAACAAGGCAATCTCAAAACAAATGTGACACCACAACACCATCTGATGGGCCGGGTAAGCCCAATACAGTATAATTAATAAAGACATGAAGACCAAATGGCCCTCATCAATGACAAACATTCCCATATGAGTGCAATTGTGACAGACTATGAGACTTTGAAGGCCCGATTCCTAGCCCATGAACAAGCCAAACATAGCCCAGTTTACACACAAAACCCACCCAAAAACCTATTGGACCATAAAAATCCAAAAACATAAGCCTAAATCTATTTGGCCACAGACACACCCAGTTGGCCCAATACATAACCCAACCCGATTTGGCCAATACAAGCCCCTATTAATAACCCAAAGTCCCAATAAGGCCCATCATACTTTTTATAAGACCTAGGAATAAAATTGTCACTTTTAAAAATGGTATAAAAAAGAAAAATGGTTTAAAACAAATCAAGAAGGACTCGTAAAAGCATTTTCCAAAACTACTATTCATTTAAAAGAGGCCAAGGTCTGACACTACTGCCAAAACCACAATTCTATCTAAATCTTTGATTTAACAACACAAGGCGCCTTTGCCTATTTCAAACTGTTTTATAACTAAAGGAAAAAAGAAGCAAAGGAAATTGCAAGGAGATGAAATACATGAGGGGTTCTTTTAGGTGCACTCGAAACTTTTAAAAAAAACCTTCCCACCAAACACCAACACTCTTCCCCACACAACCTTTCCCGCCAACTCCCTTTAAACCCCCAACCCACAACGAGATACCATCCCCAAATCTTTTACCGGCAACCTTCCCTTAATACCAGACCCAAACCTAAAAACCCACCTACCCACAAACCAGATCCACTCAAAAGATCATAAAAAACTAACACGTACCCACATACGCAAGAACCCCCCTCGTCTCCTCATCCCACTAAATCCTTGCATGTATTGCAAATCTCACCAAACCCGAGCAACATCAATGGTGGATATGGTTTTAAAAGTAACACAAAACTTCATCAATGGCTGGGAATTGATGCTGAGCTTTCAACTCACACAAGAAACACAAAGAAAGAAGCTGTGAAGACCTTGAGGCTTCTATAAATTCAAGAAAACACAAGCCGAAGACACTAGTTATTACTTAGCTTTATTTTACTTAACTTTTTATAAAAATTGTAACTTAAGCTTTTTCAGTATGTTCTTTAAGTTGTAATTGTATTGTTCCAAGTTTAATATAAAATTTCCAAGTTGTTTCTAAAATCTCTTGTTTACTGTCAAATCAAATCTTTTAATCAAGGTTGATAGCTACTGTTTATAATGCTCTAATCTCCTGTTAGAATGTTATAATGATCATTTAATCAATTTAAATGAACTAAGTTAAGATAATTAAAGGCTTAAAAGTTTTTTCTTACAAGTTAAAGGGGTGTTTGGTAAAAGCCCAAAATGGGTCATGTGGGGGATTGTGTGGGTTACAAGCACTCAGCCACCTTTGGCTGAGTGTGTGTGCCTAATTAGACCAACTTAATCACAAGTTTTAGTTAAAAAATTCACCTCATTGTGAGAACCCTTCTATTTTCTGTCAAAATTTACCAGAAAAAGTGAGCTAAAGGCTTAAAGGCGCTTATCTGCTTAAGCACACCTTTGTGTGCTTATTGTGGCATGTTTTCTAGCCAACATTTGCCAGCCCTTTGTTGCTGCCCCTTACTTGACAACATAAGTCAAATTTTTTAAGCTTTGAAAAATTTTTGAAAGTAACCAATTTAAACCGCCAAAAATTCAGACTGCTTTTATTGTTTCCTCTAATCCCTCCTATGTTGAAATAAGCTCATTGACCACCACTCTAAATCTGTTTTGACTTGGTTGGGGGTAAAAAGCACTCTTGTGCTTATTTTCATAAGCCCAAATAAGCCAATCACCACTGCCTGTTTTTCCCCTGGTGCTGAAACCAATATTCAGAGCATCCCCTTTAACTTGCTTATTTTGTATTAAGCCACTAGTTTCTTTTAGTTTTTATTGTAGACTATAAGTAGAACTTTAAGCCCCCAAAGTAGCTCAGCTTAATTCCTTCTCTAGGTTAGCTACTTAGGTCTGCAAATGCCCCTTATTCTGTTTAACATTAAAAACTTGTCCCATAGCTATTCTTGTTAGCCTTAATTTAGGGCTAATTCTGCCAGTTCTTAGCTTACCATAGTACACCTTCTTAAATTTATACTTCTTTTTAATTTCCAACTTATTTTGTGTCTTTAAGCCAAAAAGAAAAAGCAAAAAAGCCAAATAAGGCTTATTAAGCTTCTGTCCAATTCAGCTTATCTTTCTGGCTTATTTAATGACTTTTAGCTCTAGTTGCTTTTATTAAAAATGTTGCCATTAAGCTGCTTTATAACTTTGCTTTTTTAAGTTTTGTAAAATAAGCACTTAGGACTTAGGTTGTAATCGGGGTCCACTTCAGGGACCATTTATGTAATTTCCTCTTTTATGGTTAGCAATTGTTATCCCCTCTGTTAGCTAGCTTGTTGCCAGCCCGTCAGTCCTTTTGTCCTTCACTGGTATCCTTTAGTTTAACATCAGTTAGCTTAGTTATTTTATTTAATTTAAATAATTATTTATGTTAATTTGTAATTAGTTTTTAATTATCTTTTAATGCACCAGTAACTTTGGCATTTTTACATTTTAGTTTTTGTTACTTTTTCTCTATTTAATCTGATTTTTTTAGAAATTTTTAGACTTTTATTTTTTATCTTTTTTTATTTTCTTTGTTTTAATTAGTCTACTGTAACTTGTTGGGCATTTTTACATTTTTAGTTTTGTTAACTTTTTCTCTATTTAATCTGATTTTTTTTTAGAATTTTTAGACTTTTATTTTTTATCTTTTTTTTATTTTCTTTGTTTTAATTAGTATTTAATATTTAAAAAATCATAAAAAATACAAAAATTAACAAAAAAATTATTTTTCTTTTTAGAAAATTTTCTTTAATCAAGTAGTTTGTAGGAAAATTAATAAAACTTGTGTAGGGCAATTTTTGCTTAAAATTCAGTTCCGGGCCCGTTTACGAGCCCGGATTTTTCGTTTCTTACCGTTTTGTTCGCTTTTTAACTCCGATTTTGAAATTTTTACATATTTCTTTTAATTAGAATATTTTTTGATTTATTAAAATTTAAAATTAATTTTAAGGACTTTTATTTTTAAATTTTTAGTTTTTAGAGGCTTGCCATTTAATTCCCTATAGTCTATAATAGCATATTATCATTAGTTTATTAGTTTTTAAAATAATTTTAGTCCATCATGTTTTAGCCTAATTATGTTCCTTTCCCCGTAGATTTTTTTAGGACTCCCATTACCACTGTTTCATTGCTCCCCGTAGTTTAGTATTTATCCATATAACTATTACTCTGCTCCCCGTGAGTTTTAATAAGGTTCCTCCCAATTTCCATTGCATGCTTCCCGTAGAATAATTTTTAAGTTTTCTTTAATTAATTTTAGTTTATCTAGTTAAAAATCAAATTCAATTGTATTCTTCTCTCCATCAAATCATACAATTCATAATCTAATGATTTACCATTCAGCCTCGTTGGGATTACGACGCCGGGAAAACCTCTTATACTTCCTCGTATCATTGATGCAGGCTTTAGATATCCTTACTATATATTTCGATATTTTTATTAATTCATATGTATTTTAAGGTGTAGTCTGAGCCGGATCATATCCCATGCTTTGTGACACATCTTTCACGTACAGTCCCTCCGCTAGATTTGTCCAGAGGGTCAAGTTACCCTCATTGGGTAAAAATTGTGCAGACATAGTGAGTCGGTCTACAATAATCCCATAATGGTGTCGTTCCACTTTTGCGTTTCTTTGGAGTTTGGTGACAAAGTCCATAGTGATAATTTTCGTCCCTTTCCATAGGAGGAATCGCTAGGTTTGTACCATAAGACCATATGGTTTGTGGTGGTTCGCTTTGACTCTTAAACATGTCAAACACTTGCTAACAAGTGGCATTGTCAGCCTTTCATGTTAGCCACCAGTATAGTTGCTTTCCATGTCTTGTACATTTTTATCAGAACCCTCGGGTGAAAAGATATTTCGACTTGTGAGACACATGCATAATTCTAGAGCCCTTAGTCACCGTAGCGATGCAACCAACTTCGTTGTTCAGACACATTGTCACCGTCCGCACGTGCTCCAATTTTTCTCCTTCCTAGCTTTTCCTGGGCCCATCGAAATTTCAATCAACAATACCGCCTATGTGTTCGAACTTGAGTTTTCCTGGTTTTCTTGCCTCAATCTGTGCCTCCAAATCCGCTTGGGAGAGGTCCAAAACCGAAGTCATAACTAAGGCCCGCACCCTAATGGCTTTATTCGTTCCTTTCTTCTGCGTAATGCATCGGCCACAAAAATTTGCGTTTTTTCCTGTTGAAAACGGATTTCACAATCAAAAATCACTAACAATTCTAACCAAAGCGGCCTGTCTAAATGGTTTAATTCCTTCTGATCGAAGGATGGTGTTGTAAACTTTGTGGTCATATGAACACTACAAACTTGTCACAATTACTGATAATGCCATCCAAATCTTTAAGCGAAATCCTTACTGCGCCTGAACCCAAATCATAGAGTGGTGTTATTTTTCTCATGAATCTTTAGTTGTCCGTGATGCATAAGCAATCAGCTTTTTCCTCTTTTGCAATATCACCTTTAATCACCGCAGGCCCAATCCCTTTGATCTGAAGCATCGCAGTAAGCGATGAAGTATTCATATCCTTTGGGTAACGCTAGAATTGGTGCACTACACAACTTTTGCTTTATCAACTGAAAAGCTGCTTTTGCCTTGTCACTCCAATCAAACTTGATCTCTTTTGATATCACGCTTGGTCCATTGAATTGGCGATCTTTGAGAATCCATCAATGAATCTTCCGGTAGTATCCTGCTCGCCAAAAAATTGACAAACCTCCGTTGCAACTTAGGAATGCCCAATCTTTTCACGGATCAATTTTGGCAATGTAAATCACAATAATACCCGACTATCGAACACGTTACCAAGGAACTGTAACATTAGGGATCCAGAATTCGCATATTAGAGAAATTGGCATACAACTGTTCCTTCTTAAGCAACTCCAAGATTAACTTGAGGTGCTCTGCATGCACTTTGCTTATCTTCGAGTAATCAAATATCGTCATAAAGACAATACAAATTTATCTAGTATTGTTTGCATACCCGATTCATGAGATCCATAAATAAAGTCAGGTGCATTAGTCAAACCAAACGCATAACTTGAAACCAAATGTCCCATATCGATCTAAATGAGGCTTGTGGAATATCAACTTCATGAACCCTAGTTTGATGAATAACCCCGAACCTCAGGTCGATCTATGAGTAGAATATCATGAACCTTGTAGATGTATCGAACAAAACATCAATCCTGGAAGTGGATAATGTTTTCCTTGTACCAAACCGTCAGTATATTCAATTCCCGATAATCAATGCACATCCGGAATGATCCATCTTTCTTCTTGACAAACAAGACCGGAGCACCTCCAAGTGTGAGAAACTTGGGTTTTATAAAGCCTTTCCAAAAGTTCTTTTAATTGGTCCGACAACCACTTCATCTCGGTATGGAGCCAAGTCGATAAGGTTCCCTGAACTACGGTCACAGCACCAGGTAACAAAATCGATTTGAAATTCCACTTGGCGGTTGGTGGAATTCCCCGGGCATCCCACGGGAAAAGTACGCTCTTAAAGTCTTTGAACATTTGGTACTCTCTCAGTTCTTCTCTTCGACTTGTCTTCTTTTGCCTTTTTTCCATAGTAACCTGTGCTAGAAAGATAGGACACATTCCCTCCAACAAAACTTTTATGTGTTGTACAACGAGATGATGTTCAATCGGACTTGTGACCGTTGTTCTTTTTCTGTCACCATGAAAGATAAAATCCTGTCTCCAAAGAGGGAACACGCAAACAAATTTTCTCATCATAAAACAATTACGCATTATATTTAGCTAACCAGTCCATACCGATAAGTACGTCATAACTACCAATCTCTACGGGCATCAAGTCCGATGTTGAATGGATGAATTTAAGAAATTTAAGAGTGCAAACCCCGTATAAAGTGCATTAACCCAAATTAATTCTACCATCACTAACTCCCACATCATAACCATGGTCCTAATGTAGTTGGGATGATATCAAACAAAAGAACTAAATGCAGGAGATATGAAACTTCAAATCGCAACAGTTTCAAATATATTGAAGCATAACGGCTTATTTAAGGGGGGAGGAACGTACCCGAGACAACATTAGAGTTCGGTTAGTTCCAGCAGAGCCCACAACTAGCTCTTGCTACAGCATGCCATTTCCGAGCCCGATTCCTTATTTCCATTCTTCAGCTTTGGGTCAGTCACTCTTGTAAAGTGTCCTTGCCCACCACACAGTCAAAGGCAAGGTGATAACTCCGTGGATTTGTCCTTGGTTCCCTCTGTTATTGTTGTTTAGTTGTTGTTAGCAGTAGGACAAACTTTACAGTCCACGGGCCGCGTGACCAGTCTTTTTGCAGTTCGTGGCACATTAGAGTACATAGTCCCTCGTGGTGATAATCACTCTGGTACAACGAGTTTTTATGGTACCCACCATAAGGTTCTTATGCTCCAGGCCCAGCAGTGAAAGCCCATGCCACATTGTTTCTTTGAATGGTTGTTTTTGGTTTTTGAGTTGTTCCATGAAGTATCTTCTAATTTCCTCTTATTTTTTTCTTGGCGTTCAGACTGCAGTGAGCATCTTTTTGTCCACATTTTTAGTAGCAAATTGTCAATAGCCTCGCTTGCAATTACTGGGGCTTTGATTCCATACACAACTGCCATGAAGTCATGTCGGAGAAGACCACGTAGGCATCCGACATAACTTTCCACTTTAGCTGTTTCCTCAGGGCACATTCTATACACACATGAGTGCCAACTCTTGGAATTGTTGATGTAAGTCATCAAATCGGTACCGTTCTTACTTTTAATTCCAATACTTCAATTTCCCAGCTTTTTGTATCTCGCACCCTAGTCGGCAAATTTATCTGTTATCATCCTTTTAAAAGCCGTCCATGGCATTGTATTATGCAACATCATGTCCGACAGCCCTTACGTGCAGTTCCACCACGTCCAGGCACTTCCTTGGAGAGTACAAATAAAGCAGAACCTTAACCCGTGACTTGTAATTAGCACAGTTGCTGAATAGGAAAATAAATTCCATCTTTTCTCTGCGCCATTGTGTCAGGCCAACGCCCTTCATTGTCCTTTGAAATTTATAGGCTGTCACTTCAAAAGTCAGGTGTAAGTGCATTCTCGTTGAGTAGGCAACATGCCTTCTTCTGCCGTTCCTGAATCCATGGCTGTTATCGCCATCTCTGCTTCTGCTTGCATCACGTTCTGCCAAAGCAGCAGCAACGCCTTGATCAATCAAAGCTTGGAGTTGAGCATTAGTGACAGTGGTGGTAGGATTGTTTGTGGTTGAGGCGGGTGTTGTCCCGTGGTTTCTTCTTGTTGGTAAGCATGTTGTCTTCAAAAATCACAAGGAAATAAAACACGTCAGATTTTCCACAATCATAAACGTAACGTGCATAATGCATAATAAATAAAAAGATCACCATCCCCACATGAAATATACAACTAAAAGTGAAATCAAACGCCATGACCTAAAATAAATCAAGCATCCATACACAAACAACAACGATAATCATACATGATGGTCCTGATTACAACATGTTCGGTACAAATGAGATACAAAAAGTTGAAAATTGGACCCTAAAGGCGGAGTTAGCTGAGGATTCACTTCATAATACATTAACACGCCGTTTAATACAATGTTAGTTCTAAAAGGGTAAAACAAAAGTCCTTATAGCCTAATATCTGGGAGTAACCCATAAAACTTAATAGGCGTATACAGGATTAGCAACAAATTGATGCATGACTAACCGCTGCTGAGCCAGCCTCAGCTGGTCCCATCCATGGGCACACTAGGTCACTAGCCTCTAGCACGGTAATAAACTCCAAATGCGTTGTATACAACCGAGTCTGAAGTGTATTGGTCTAGTAATCAACGGGCAACCAGTGTCACCAGTGTCCTAACATGTGCACTCAATGCTGGCACTCCTCTCCTCAGAACTATTCCATGCTATAACAGCATATACAGCCACCACTATCCAAAGCCCAAAGTGTGCGGCGGTGTGTTGGTCTATCTCTGTATAGTGTGTTGACTAATTGCTCCCAAGGTAAGCTCGGTCATGCATATCCTCTTTCCAAATCGGTACCTCGAACTCCACTCTCAGTCCTCTGCCTAACATAGTATCAAGCTCTGTCACCTCTCTGGACGCCCCCTCGCAATGGTGGTCGGCGCTATCTCCATCAATGCCCTCAATAATCTCATCCTAAGTTGTCAACCTCTAGAGTAGGCCTTTGTCTGTCTTACGAACCAGCCGCTGAACTCTCCCCGATCTCGTATCCGGGAGCGGGAGTAGTAAAACAAGCTCTCTTCCGAGGCGGCATCCATCCTCGAACACAGTCCTGGGGGAATAGGTGGAAGTAATATAGGGTGGTGATGCAACTAGCATGCTCTCATCCGAATCCCGGCTGCCCTATAGCCTAATGGTGCCCCTGCATCAGTAGGGCTAGTAGTGAGTGGTGATGGTAAGGGTAATGGTGAAGATACAACAGGTAGTGGTGGTGTAAGTGCGGCAGCATGCTCAGCAATGCGTGCCTCCATGGATGCCGACATCGGTGGCTCAGGTCTGACACTCTTCCGTGCCCTACGGAGACGTGTCTGGGCAAAGGGGATCCTGATCTGAGGTGGTCTAGGTGTGGGTGCAGACTCATCAGTCTCGAATGCCTCTGTATCCCCAGCCGAGGGAACAGGGTCAACAACAGGTATAACCGGAGAGTCGGCCGGAGCTAGGTGCTCCTCCTCCTCCTCGTCATCCTCGAAAGGCTCCTCATCATCATCATCAGCATCATCATCATCAGTGTCATCACCGGAGGGCTCATCATCTCCATCCCCTCCGTCAGCAGGGTAATCAGCATGCTCCTCCTCGGAGTCCTCCTCTGGATCCTCCTCTGGATCAGAATCAGGTACATAGCCTGGTGATAGGGCTACGGGTGAAGCATCAGCGGGTAGAGGCTGGTCCTCCATGGGTGCCTCATCCTCCGAAGGTACTAAGTACTCAGGGTACTCAGGCTCGGGTACAAATGGTATCTCAATGGGTGATGGTGGGTGCTCAGGACCGGGCACATAGTCAGGGGATGCTGGGTGCTCAGGTCCAGGCACATAGTCAGGGGATGGTGGGTCTACTGGCTGCATGGGAAGTCCATCGTATCCTAATACGATGACTCGTGGTACACCTCCATCGGATATCTCCTCATCGGCTCCCCAAAAGACTCTCCCTGGTTCGGAGTCAGTGTACACAGAGGTATAGGTGACAGCGGATGATGCAGAAGACATGACTGCAGGAAGATAAGT
>BQNB010012685.1:0-78698 GCA_026074375.1 Tanacetum coccineum
ATAGGATTCTTATGTAATGTGTGGTGGTATAAATACCCCTCTATGGCTTCTATAGAGGGGTTGAGTCTTTTGTATCTTCCACATGTTTGTCAAGTTTACTTTCTCTTACTACTCTCTCTCACTAAAATGGCTATCATGTGGTTTGACTCACCAAGACCACCGGATCATAGTTTACATGTTTCTTTCACAGAACATGGAGACGACATCACGCTTAACACGCGATGCCGTCACAATGACACCTGTGACGGGGTCACGTAAACCCTAACGGCGTCAAACGCCCAGGTCCAGAAAACTTAAAGTTTTTAACTATTTTTGAAAATAAAACTTGCATAACATTTAATATATGTGTACTTCTGTTATAAACCTGCAAAAAACCTAATGACTTTAACAATTCTCTCATCTTATCTTTACTGCTTTATCTAGTCGAACCCTAAATTCATATTGTATATTTGTCTATCGCACATTTTATGCTTGGTATAGTTGTCTTTGTCTTTGATTATATGTTATATTTGATGAGAAGAAGCTTGGAAGTTCTTAGGAAGTTTCATTGGATGATTCTCGAAGGACGATTTAATCTGTTATCGCATGTTTCTTCTCCATTATTGAGCAAACCAGGGGAGTACTAGTTTCTTTTACTTGTTTTCTTTTCCATTTATTCGTTTCAACGGGTACTTTTATAGAACATTGGGGACAATGTTTAACTTAAGTGTAGTGGGGGAATAAGCCTTAGAAATTATTCTTTCATTTGCCATTTGCTTTGTCCTTAAAATGATGGGTAATATATCAAAACATAACATAAAAGATGATTTTTACCCAAATTTAAATTTTTTTACGACACATACCGACGAAAACCGAGTATTAATAGCATCTCATGGATAGGAATTTATATGACTAGCACAATAACCCTCAGAATTCCACCCAAAAATGTGAGGTTCGCCCTTAGATCTTTAAGAATTCGGGTACCCATCGTTGGTAACCCAAGATGATTTTATCTTTACCTGGTTCGAGTTAAGGTTGATCTACAGGCGTGCATGTCTATTCTGTCGTTACGGCCATGTATGCATTGCCTTGTCGCCTTTTCTGGAATGTCCGGTGTTAGTAAAATTTATATGAGTGTACCTGTAGCATATTAAATTCTAGAACTTGTTATTGTGATGCATTCCGAGACCGCATAGTAAGTATTAGGATTTGCTTGATAAAAGACATTAGGATTTACCTATGTTTTAAACCTCTAATTGTTATGATGGTCACATCGATCATATAACTATCCCACACCCTTGCCATGCACTCATTATTCGTGCAGGATACCCCTAGTACAACCCTCTGAGCCTATCCTTTTTCATAGTTCTCGTAATTTTCTGGTAGATTTCGGATTATTAATGAAGAGCATTGTCACTCTTAAACCAATCGTTACACCCAAAAATCCTTAGCCTACCTTATATGTACTCTCTTTTAGTACATTATTGTGTTTGACCCAAGTTAATTATTGAGTACACGGTTGCTAAGTCATTATCCTTATAAATACTATTTTGGGACGATTAGGATTCATGGTAGTATTTATTTCACGGAAAAATAGGGAAGAAAAGTTAAGTCAATACCCCCATATGTTTGTCAAATGATATCCATGTTATTTTGATCCACCTCAATTCGGGTCATTAGATAGATTGTAAATATCGAGCATGAAAAAGCTCAAGTGTATGGGTACGTATTATAAACCCCATGTGATGTATTATGTTATTCAAAAAAAAGAGAAAAGAAAATGAAAGAGATAGATGTAGAGCCATGTAGAGTTTGTATATCTTCGTCCGAGTCTTGACTTAGCAACCAAACCAGCGTGTATTCATGTAAATAATTAGCTAACCCTTCCACTCCAAATTACCCCAAAGCCACCCAAATGTATCCTATCTATTTCCGTTTCCATTATATATTATCTTACACTTATACCCCAGAACCCTTTAAAAAGACCTCTTAAATAGTAATGAATAATGCTTGCATCTAGCGGTGGAGGTTTGATCATTTACCAAGTCTATGGTAATTTATATGCTCTGACAGGTAATGAGTGTTGATTTTCCATTTCCCCCTTATGTTATAATTTATTATACACCCGAGTGAAAGAGAGAATCCCAAATACTTATGTGAGGTGCTATTGTATACTTTCCGTGCTTTTAATTACGAGGTCCAGAAGGTTATGTTGTAAAATACTTTTAAAGAGTAGGTAAAATAACCCCTCATATTGTTATTGTCTAGGTAGAAAAGCCCATTTTCTTGAGGACAAGCAAATCCTAAGTGTAGGAGTATTTGATGAGGTGTCATTTTATACACTTTTTCGGGGTCGTTTAACCCTCTAAATCGTGTGTTTATGCCCAAAAAAGGTACTTAATCGTTCATTTTCAGGTATTTTGCATTTGACAGGCATTTGGAGGAAATATACGTGACTTGGGCTCATTTGGAGAAGAAACAGACAAGACTACAGACCTACACCAACATTGCTCAAGAATTTCTCTACAGTGGCTGGAGATGGCGTCACAAATACAACGTGACGCCGTCACAATGATGATCAAGACGGTGTCATGAGATGCTAAGATAGTGTCAGAGCATACGACCCTACCCATTATCTAGAATATTCTCTTTCATGACGGCGTCACGATTAAAATGCGATGCCGTCACAACGATTTTCCTATATATACAAACCTGAATTTAGGGTTTTGAGTGTGTAACTTTAGAATAAAAAGAGGGTACGAACCGTAGTTCGTTTAGAAGCTGTTAAGGACGAATTTAGGGCCTAAAAACCCTATTGTACTTCCTCCAACTCATGTTTTAATCAAGTAAGGTTTATTTAATTATTCAATATATCTATGTGTTGTTTGATTCATTTATGTTCTTGCTTTATTAACATGCTAGGCTAAGCCTCCTATTGTGTTTATTTATGATTGTATGAAACCTAGAATGTAGATCTTAGTGGTGTTCCTTCTTGTGATGGATGTGCATGTTAGGCCTTAGAAAACCAGCTTTTGTCTGTATCGCTGTTAATATGTCTAGGGAAACATGATTGTGTAGAAAGGATACCATCGGGTAACAGTCTTCATACTACCTTTCCCCCTAATATGGTTAATCCACTTTTAATATATTTCACATGCACTTTTTGTACCCTTAGGGGCCTTGTAATAGTCTTCATACTACCTTGCTTGTGCGTTGCTCTAACGGAATTCTAAGTAGACGGCGGGTTCGTGTAATTCGTTCATGACTTAGGAAATAATTACATAGATCATCACAAGTGTGACAAGGCAACCACACTAGGAGAAGCAATCTAGGGAGTAATATATGATTAAATAAACATATTATTTTATCTTATTGTTATCACCATTAGTTTAGATTTATATTTAGTTTAATAGCTAAAACCAACCAACCTCTCTAAAATATGATTTACTTGCTTTCCATAAAACACAAAAATGCAAAACGAATATTCCCTCAAACTTTAGAATTCTATTAGACCGTGATCAAGCCTTCCCAACCTATTCCTCGAGTGAATGATAACAACCCCCCGAGTCTTGCCTATACTACTACAATGATTAGGTGCCCTGCCTAAAGAGTTGTAAAACTTCTTGTTGAAGTCTAACGACGACCGCATCATGTAGACAAACAAAGTGTTGTCTATTTTTCCTCTTACAAACTTGTGTTCAGTGAGAAAGGTTGAGAGAGTTTCATACCATGCTCGTGGAGCTTGTTTAAGTCCATAAAGGGCTTTGTCCAGTTTGTAAACATGGTTAGGGAACTTATTGCTCTCAAAACCTGGAGGTTGTTTGACATAAACTTCTTTTAGTTTACCATTGAGAAATGCACTTTTGACATCCATTTGATAAACTATGAAGTCCATGTAAGTGGCAAAGGCGGGGACTAAATTGTAAATTCTGAAAGTTTAAGTTTGGTTGAGTAATTTAGTGTATAAGGTTTGATATTGTTATATTTGAATCTATAAGGGATTGTTTTGTATTTTAAGGATTAATTATAAGTAATGTTAAAGTAATTATAACCAAAAGGACCTATAATATGTAAATTATGTAAAAAATTATGGGTTTGACTCTGTAAATACATAAAATGGAAGGTATATCTGAATTAAAAAAGATAACTTTGATATTTACACTTTTAACATGAAATTTGCTTGATTTTGCTATATTAAACCCTAAAAATATGCGAAGCTGTCATATTTTAACCCTAAACTTATAAGGTTTCTTATTAAGTCCCAAAACTATTTAAAATCACTTAATGAATCTAAATATGAGGAATATTACTAATTTTGGAAAAGTTACTAAAAAATGCGAAATTACTAAAAATGGGAAAGTTACTAAAAATGGAAAGTTACTAAAATGGAAAGTTTCTAACATATTGAAAGTTTACTAAAAATGTAAGTTTCTAAAATAGAAGTTACTAAAAAAAATGGAAAGTTTTTATATAATAGAAAGTTACTAAAAATGGAAAGTTTCTAAAATGGAGCGTATAACTTAAATGTAAGGTTTTGTTAACTCGAATTCATCATTTCATTAGGTTCGGTCATGAGGGAGTGATTCTGTATATTCCCTTTGGTGTTTTCTTTGATTTTGCTTTGACTTCGGGAATAAGGTACTGATATTCTGACTTATGTTAAGGTTTCTCCATGACATATTCCTCTCTATCTTTGATTACTTATGTGAATTGCTACATTTGCTCTGAGCCTTTTATTTTGGTTCTCTTATATGATCTGTCATTATGTTCCATTTGAACCCTGCTATGCTATCCCTTGATATTTGAACCTTTGATATTTGAACCTTGATATTTGAACCTTTGATAATTGAACCTTTGATATTGCAACCTTTGATTATTGAACCTTTGCTATGATTAATCCCTTTGAAATGAACTTTGATATAGACTTTGCTATTGAAAACCTTCAGTTTGGAAGAGAAAATGAACACCAAGCAACTATTGTTTACTTTAGCCATGGGAAGGTAAACATGGCCGTGTCATGATGCACCTTTGGCATGACTCATGTGTGGTGACGTGATTTCTCACACCGTTCCCCTATTTGTATTATCATGGCATTCATTGAAGGACAATTATTTGTTTTAAGGGCGTATGGATGCATCTAGATTTGTTTTGTATTCGAAGGATTATGACATTATGATATTTGGATATTTGGTGACTGATGTTTGGGTGCAATCCACGTCTTTCACATTTGGAGCTCGCGACTCCATGGTTACTATGATATGATTTGTTTGGGCTTGGTGATTGAACTTAACCTAATTTGATTTTCTGATTCATCTTACCTTACCCTATGATTTGATATTCTGATTTCTGTCATTATCTTATATTTGTATCCTTTGATCATGTCTTGTGATATCCTTTGTACTTTGTATCATATCCTTTGATTTGTTATCTTTTGCATTCGATTACTATATATCTGTTCACTGGATTGTAAGCTCAGCCGCTTTTCTTTTCCTGCGGCAGTATCTAGATAGAGCTGGGGTCCGCTTTTGGGTTATGAGTGATGAGTGTAGACTACACTAGCGATCTTACCTTTGATATGCGAATTGTTTCTTTTTCAGACATTTGTTATTACGTTTTTGGATTATGTATACTTTGAGAACCTTATGTTCCTTTAAGTCATGTTAATTATTTCCTTTGATTATTTATTTAAGACCTTCCGCAGTTTAGCTTGGTGTTATGATTATGAATGCTTTTGATGTACACCATATTTGTATATACTTCATACCCTTCTGGGTTCGGGGAGTTACAATTTATGCGTTACAGAGCTGCCAGGTTAATCAGACGAGAGGTCTTATGACCATTAGAGCTTAGGCTCATGACTGTGAGGATCTGGGTATAGAATTTGGTTCTTCTGCCGTTAAATCTTCTTAGAACCTATCTTGTTTTCGTTTGCTAATCGTTTTCTCGATCGTTCAGATGGTGACTACCCGTAGAAACTCGGATGACGATGTTCCTAACTTCGAGGCATGATTGGATTACTTGACTGTTGGGGCCAAATGCTCTCCTACACCCACTTAAATTGAACGTGTAATCAATTTCAACCCCAATGATAAGGACAAAACCATATGCTTATTGACCATGAATATGTTAAACTGCACTCATACGTTTTGAGTCGTATTCGACTTGCGAATTAACTTCCTATCCATATGCTCGTCTTTGACTGTGATTATTGGCATGGATTGGTGGCTCTCTTCGAGCTACCATTGAACTGCTATGCTAGGACTGTGATCTTTGGTAACGTTCACCAACCTGAATTTGTTTATCATGGTTCCTCACCGCTTAAGTCCGTTAAGCTCATCTCTGCTATGAAGGCACGTACCTTGATTTCTCATGGGTGCCAAGGTTTTCTGGCTTCTGTTATGGACATATCTTTGGAGATATATTCCTAATAATTGAAAAATCTTTCTGTTGTTCGTGAATTCGCTGTGTTTTTCCCGAGATGAACTTCCTGGACTTCCGCCGGCTAGAGAGATAGATCTTTGGCATTTGAGCTGTTTATTCCCGGTGCCTGAAACCATATCTCAAAGGCTCGTATCGTTATGGCACCTTGAATTGAAAGAGTTTAAAGGAAGCAGTTACAGGAGATGTTGGAGAATGGCTTTATTTAGAACCCAGTGTTTCACCGATGGGGTGCACGGTCCTTATTTGTTAAGAAGGAAAGGATGGGAGCTTGCGCTGGTGTAGTGATTACCGCTGAACTCATGTATTACTATTCGTAGCGTCTCATCTTCAGCGAATCGACCCATTTGTTTGAACACTGCAAGGGGCAAATATTTTTCTAAGATTGAACTGCGATACTGTTCTCTATCAGCTTCGTGTCGAAGAGAGCAAGATATTACTTAAGATGCTTTTCGTACGAGTATATGGCCTCTACGATATTCTTGGTTATGCCCTTTGGTTTGATAAAGCTTAGGCTGTGTTTAAGGATTGATGAACAGTTTTTCCACGAGTACCTTCGTTATGTTCCGTTATTGTTTTCATTGACGAACATCCTCGTTTACTCTAAGTCTGAAGAAGAGCTTGAACAACATCTACGGGTGGATATTTGTGTTGGAGATTATTAGAAGAAGAAGTTGTATGCGGAAATTTTCGAAGTGCGAGTTCTGGTTAAGCAAGTTCGGTTCCTTGGTCATATTGTTTTGCAGACAGGCATATTATTATGGATCCATCAAAGGTTGAAGCTCAGCATCATCCAAATGGACCGAGACATTCTACGGGTGACGGAAGGTGAGGGCTTTTCTGGGGCATGCTGGGCTATTACCGAAGTTTTGTCTGAGGTTTCTCCGATTAGCTTTACCATCTTACACACAATGATGAGACAAGGGTGAGAAGTTCTGTGTGGACGGAATGAGCGTCAGGCGAGAGTTTGAGGGAAGTGATAACGGAGATTGGTGGTCTGACTCGATTATGACACTCTTCCATCGGTTCCGGTGGTTTTAGGATATACAGTGATGCATCAAAATAGGTTTTGGGTTGTGTTTTGATGCATCATGGAAAGGTGAACGCCTACGCTTAAGACAACTGAAGAGCCTATGAAGTAAAATTACCAACCATGATCTTGAGTTAGCTGCCGTTGGTATTTGCAATTGAAAATCTGGAGACATATCTGTATGTGTGAAGGCTTGTGATAATTTACAGATCCATAAAAGAGTCTCAATTTATTTTTACTCAGCGAGAACTTAACATGAGACAGAGAAGATGGTTGGAACTTCTGAAGGATTATGACACTAACATCCAGTACCATCCGGGCAAGGCTAATGTGGTTGCCGACGCACTTAGTCGAAAAATCTGGGATGATCGTTGTTTTGATTCCAGGATCTTCATCGATTTGAGCGTTTAGGATGCTTGAGCTTATGTGTACGTGTTTGATGCTATTGGGACGAGTATGAGGATAGAGTTTAACCTCATGCTACAGATCAAAGAAGCTCAAAGGGATGACGGTGAGTTGTGGACTATTGTGCAGAATGTTGAAGACGGTAAACATACTGAGTTCAGTGTTGATGATGACGGTGTTGTGTGGTTTGAAGATAGGCTATGTGTTCCTAATGATCAGGTCCCACTTCGCGGAGAAGGTACTTATGATGGAAGTCATAGTTCTCCATTTACTATTCATCCGGTATCACCAAAATGTACAGAGATTTGAAACACTACTTTGGTGGAACGGCATAGAAGCAAGATGTGGTACGTTTTTGTATCAAGTGTATGATATTTGTCAGCAGGTCAAATTGACATCATGAGCTTAGTAGTTTGTTTTACAGACGTTGGTGATTTCTATGTGGAAATAGGATGAGATTTCCATGGAGTTTCGTTACTGGTTTTGCCTACTACTCAGAAAAGACATGATGCGATTTGGGTGGTTGTTGATCGGCTAACCAAGTCTGCTCATTTCTTACCCATTCGGAAGAACTATGGTATTAGTAAGTTGGCGGAGATTTTTCGACAGGAAATCGTTAGACTGCATGGTACACCGACTTCTATTGTGTCCGACAGAGATCAAAGTCTTACCGTCTATTTTTGAAATTGATTAAAGAAAGCTTGGGGAACTCGTATTAAATTCAGTCTGCATTTCATCCTCAGACCGACTGGTCAGTCAGCAGAAGAGGACTATTCAGACTTTGGAAGCGATATGTTGAGGCTTGTGCTTTAGAATGGGACAGGTTTGCTGAGGATGATTATTTGAGCTTCGGTGGAGTTTGCCTACATATTGTTAGTTGCAATGTGCATCAAGGCAGCACCATTGAGCTTTTGTATGGTAGAAAATGTCGAGCACCTATTTGCTGGGATGAAGTAGGTGAGCGTTTGATTGAAGGTCCGGAGCTTATCGAGATTACTAATGAGAAAGTGGCTGTTGCTAAGGAGAAATTGAAAGAGGCTAGATCGCGACAGAAGAGTTATGCTGATAAGCATCGACGTGACTTAGAGTTTCAAACTGGAGATCGTGTATTTCTGAAAGTTTCGCCATTCAGAGGAGTTAAACGTTTTGGGATCAAGGGCAAGCTCAGTCCTCGATTCATTGGTCCGTTTGAAATTTTGGAACGTATTGGAGAAGTTTCGTATCGTTAGGCACCTTCCGCCGCTCGTCTATCGCCCGGATCCAATGTCTATATGTATCTCTTTTGAGGGGATACCATTATCATCCATTGCATGTCGCATCTTATCCTTTTGATCAGATTCAGCCTGATATGTCTTTGTCCGAAGAACCTGAATCCATTCTAGATCGTCAAGAGAGAGTCATGAGAAACAAAGTTATTCCTTTGGAATGATTATTTGGAAGAATCCCAGAGCGTGAGGCTTCACCTGGTTGAGAACGAAGAGTCTAAATGCGAGCTAGTTATCCTCATTTCTTTGTCTAGCTCGGTGTATGTGTTCGTTTCGTCCTCATTTTTCGGGGTTTTCATTCGGTTTCATTTCAATTTTCGAGGACGAATTTTTTTTTAGAGGGGAAAGAAGTATGTAAACCTTAAAAATCTCAACCAAATTGTGAAATTACCAATTACCCCTAATGCAAGAAAATCTATAAAGATTAAAATATATTTCATTTAATTACAGAAATTATGAAAATACAATATTTAGCAATTATGAAATTTTTTTGTAAGGTCAAAATACTTTATGTTATACAATGAAAATAATTAAAATTATTATAAGTATATGTGCCGAATTTATATATGTATTTAATTAACTTATACATTACAAAATTAATTAAATAAAATGTGGATAATATAAAAATAATTATGAAAATAATTTAAAATCTGATTTAAAAACCTATTTTAAAGCCCCTAAGGACTCGGCCAAATAAGTTATAACATCTTTATTTCATTTTTCATTTGTTAAATCATTATAAAAACTAATGCCACCACAAACCCTAAAATACCAAAGTGATGGCAAACGGAATTTTCCAAGGTTTAGACGCATTTTTATAAGATCACATTTGAAAAGACAAGTAGTGGGGGAAAAATTGTGGGAGCTTGGGGAAGTGATTGATTCGATTTTTTGGTTATCGTTTTGGGTTCGAAAAAGTATACGAGTGAATAAAAATCATAAAATCAATCAAAAGGCAATCAAAGGTAATTTTATAATTATATCTACATATATTAAACTTGTTATAAACCTGAGAAAAATATCCATGAACTTTATTTCGATTTTATAAATTGATAACATATTCAAATACCCTAATTTAGAAATGAAAATTAATTCGGAATATAAAATATTGGCTAAAATTTTATTTTATATTTGATGGGGTTGTTCATATTCTCATATAACTCATAAAAATTGTTGGAATAATTTTTACTGATATAGTAATGATTTTTTTGGTGGGGATTTCTTTTGTATTTGGTGCGAATTCGAAAATGATGAAAAAAGGGAAGAAAATGGTTAAATGAATTTGTGGTTAGGGTTTTGTTATTTTGTCCAGGTATAATTAATGCCCAGTATTGGTAAATCAATTGTGTTTGTGATTGAGGGAAAATTTGATTATTATAGGTTTTTGTGAATTAATATGCTTAGTCGATTATTGTATAAAAGGTTATAAGGGAATTGTTATGTAATTTCTGAAACTATGGGTCTTATTTTAGAATTTTATTATACTTAGATATTCTTTAATAATAAAAAGTTGGGTGTGGGTTATAAAATGTCATTTTGATATTATGTTCGGATTTAAAATGGATTAATTTTCATATATTATGTATTTAGGAAAGTAATTAATAAAATAGAGGACTAAATTTGTAAATTTTGAAAAGTATAAGGCTTTGGTTTATTAATTATGTATAAGTTTGATTTTGTTATATTTGAATCTCTAAAGGGCTTGTTTTGTAATTATGGATAAATTAAAGATATTGGTTTAAGTTAATTAATAAAACCAAAAGACTAAATATCGTACAAATTATGTAAAATTAAGGTTTGACTTGTAAATACATAAAATGGAAAGGTATATTCAGAATAAAATAAGGGAACTGTGATATTTACACTTTTAACTGTTGAAAATTTGTTGATTTTGCACTATTAAACCATAAAACATATGGAAAGCTGTCATATTTAACACTACAATTATAAGGTTGCATATTAAGTCCTAACCTATTTAAAATAATTAATAGGAATCTCAACTTGATGAATAATAACTAATTTTGGGAAAGTACTAAAAATGGAATGGAAAGTTACTAACTAAATGGGGAATCGTTGTACTGCTGAAAAATGGAAAGTTTCTTAAAAATAGAAAGTTACTAAAAATGGATATAGTTTTCTAATAATAGAAAGGTACTAAAAATGGTAAACACAAAAAAAATCCAATTAATCACCCTCATATCGTTCCTACATAAACCCCCATCACTCTTTTAAATAAAATCCACCATGCATAAGATTTTCCAAGTTCTTGATTTTTCAAAGACTACTTTTTAAGGGTTTTGATCTAATTAATTGAAATTAGTGTTATAAGGGTTTGATTTTAAGTGTGTATGCAAGATTTTGTGTGGTGAAAAAAAGTTCGGGTTTGATTTTTGGGCTCTTTGGATGTTCGGGCAAATCAAAAAAACCACAAGGGTGATTTGTTTTGATCATCTAACTACTTCTTTGTGTTTGTAAGTATTTTTATTACCTATTTATGTTGATAAGCTATATATTGTGCGCATGTAATTAACTTTATTGAGAATCCATGGATTTAGTTGCATGTGCGTTTTTGAAGATTCATAGTTAGTTTGATATGATTAGTAGTGGTGTTAGGCTAGTTTAAGTGTGTTGGCAATGTTGTAGTACTTGAAAACGAAGTTTTGAAGGAGTTGAAAGATACTCGTATAATGTAGAAAATTAGCGACTCTGTTCGAGTAAGTAAAAAATTGTTTAAACTGAAATTGGTCCAAAAAATATAACAGAGGACGTTCCAAGCTTCGTTTCGATATAAGGCTCGACCCATAACTCTCAAAAACAAAGTTTTTAGGGTCAAAAGAAGTCTAGAAAAAGTTTATCAAAATTCTGCATTTGTTTAAAAATATCGGTTGCTGTCAGATCTAAAAAAGGGCATGTTCTTCATTTTCTGGTCCGTTTCGGCCTTCGGCCGAAACATGAAAGTTGTTCAGAAGGTCGTTTTACTTTTTCAGGACGGTAACTAAGTCTAAAAATGCGTAAGGACGGGTCGAAAAGCTTAGAATAAAATCTGTGTTTTTCTTTTTTTTTAGTTTGCATCAGATCTGATATAGGGGCATTTTCGTCCTTTTATGTCGAGTTTTGAGTCTCGGGTAAAACTAAAAAGTTGTTTAAAATGCCGTTTACTTTTCGTTATGAATAACTAAGGCTAAAAACGTATGTTAGCGGGTCAAAAAACTTAGGATTAGATATTACATTATTAGGAAAAAGTTAAGTTTTTTGCAGAAACTTGCAGGGGCATTTTGGTCATTTTCTTTGGCGTTCCAGGTCTTGGGTAAAACTAAAAAGTTGTCCGAAACATCGTTTTACATCAAAATGTTTTAGAGTCCGAGTCTCGAAAATGTATTTTAGTGGGTCGTTTTAGACGGGTCATACTTAAGGAAAATATATAATAAAAAGTCAAACTTAGTGAAATGATTTTAATGGTCAATTAGCATTGTGAAGAATGATTAAGTCGTAAATTATATTAACTAAAACTGAAATTACAACTAATAAGTTAGTCTTTCACTTTTATTCACTTCTAGATACCTTAATCTTGATAACGGGTCAAAATGGGTAATTTTCATTAAAACTTCATATTAGTCAGAATGGGTTGAAATGGAATAAATCTTTAGGCGTAACACTTAGTAGGTATAAGTAAGTAAGTTTAGCATGCACATAGATTCTAAAATATAAGATAACATGTATGTCGGAATATATATATTTTATTCTTATGCAAAATATGCATTTTCGTATAACTATATTTTCTTATACGCGGACCACTATTGTTATAGGTCGCGGTTGAGTTGTGGCATTCTTCTTTCTTTGTTGATTTTCTCGGTCGATACTCCTATATACGGTGAGTTTCTCACATACCCCCTTTTTACAGGTTTTAAATATTTTGGGGTGGAAAGCATGATGTGTCGTTGTTATGAAATTTCTTTTAAGTAATTAAACCTTTTGAGCATATATGAACACGAACTTGTCTTGAACGTATGGAACTTGATTTGAAATTGTTAAACTATGGAAACTTGATGAACTTTGAACTTTGAGCTTGATATGTATGTTGTTTGATGCTTGGAACCCGCCACTACTTTTAACTTATTATCCCCCTCATCGGGATTGAGACGTTATTACTTATGGATAGCGCTATTAGGAGATTAGCCCATCCTCACTCCCCGCACAAGGGTGCATAGTACAAGTGTTTGTGCCACACTATACAACTATAACTTGATTGGATGTTTAGAACGGTTAGGCTGAATACGTTTAAGTAGTGCCTCACATAAACAACATAGCATACATATACATTGATTTATATTACGTTACTTTGGGTAACGAGAATTGTCTTTGGAAATTTGAATCAGTTTGGATTAATGACTTGTTTTGGCAACATAATATTGAATTGGGAACTGTGTTTTGGACATCTACTCATTATTTTAAAATTACATTTTTGGTGCATAATCTTGAGAGCTCACCAACTATTTTGATAGTTGACCGTTTTTATCATGTTTTTCAGGTGACATTCCTAAAGTGGAAATTTAGTGTACTTGCACTTGGACTTGTTCAAGATGTCTACTTTTTTCAAGTTGTTGTCTTTTTGGATACCCATGTTCGGAAGAAAAACAACTTATGTTGACTTTTGTACTCTTTAAACTTGTATTTTGTGTTGTTGTAATTCAGATAATTTTCTTTTATCTTAAATCATGTATGGTGTTTTATCTATCATCTTGTGCAATGTTTATTAATATGTTACACCTCGCTGTTCCGCCTTGGTAGGGTGTGACAAGGTCTGAAAATCTGCAGGGAATAGTGCATTATTTATAGCCAACAAATGTCAACATCTCCTGACGACGGTCCCGGTGGTCCCAAATATATCTAGGGTCCGCCTATCAGGGGGCTGCCCCTAAGTAGACGCTCCTATTTTTGTCTTTTAGTGGGGAAGATTGAAACTGGTATAGAACCTTCTGTTTTGAGGAAAAAACAGTTTCAAATTTTTATAATTAAATAAAACATTTCTTTTATAAATAAAAATATTTTGTGTATTTTTATTTTTGTAAAAATACTTTTGTAGAAATGTAATGGTTAAGAAAAAATATTTTCTTGATCACTTATCATGTTTAGTGATTTGTTTATTCATACCTTAAGTGATTTACGTCGAAATAGAAGTTTACGATTAATAACACATAAATGTTTATTTTTATCATAAACGTTTTTACATTTTGTCATCTTCAAAACGCAGAGTAGTCGAAAAATATAAAGTGGCTAAATCTGCAAAATAAAAAGTTAGCCACTACGTTGAAGGACATTTAACTTGGTAGGAAAATCGTTCCCCCTTCTTCTTCTAATGACATGACTGCCATAGTTGTACCTCCTAGGCATATCTTAACAACCACAGTAATTCCGGTTGATGTATCGTATCCTAAACTAAGTCTTAGATATGACAATGCCCAGGAATCACTCTCTAAATGCATGTTAAAAATGGATTTTCATCCATTTAATTTACATGATTTTGGATTTGAGGTAATAATACGGGATGACGAACTTCCACCTTAGAAATTCGACTATCTAGGAGTCACTTAGGTTCAATAACAACCCAAAACCCAATCAAAAGTTGGGGATCCAACCTTTTGTAAATATGTTTTTCTTCTTTCTTTTTGTGCAGATTATAGAAATTGTTCTTTGGTATTTAGACTCCGGGTGTTGCAAACACATGACTAGACACCGTGATAAGCTCATCAATTTTGTTTCCAAATTTATCCGAATGGTCTGATTTGGTAACGATCATTTTGCAGCTATTATGGGATATAGAGATCTACAAATGGGAAATATTCTTATTTTACGTGTTTACTACGTTGAAGGACTTGGTCATAATCTATTCTTCGTTGAGCAATTTTGTGATTCGGTTCTAGAAGTAGCTTTCAGAAAACACACTTGTTTTGTACGGAACTTGGAAGGTGTTGATCTACTATCGGGATCTCATGGTTCTAATCTTTATACAATCTCAATGGCGAAAATGATGAAGTCTTCTCCAATTTTTCTACTCTTCAAAGCCTCAAAGACAAAATCTTGGTTATGGCATCGTCGAATTTCTCACTTAAACTTCGGTACCATCAATAAGCTTGCTAAACAAGGTCTTGTCAACGGGTTTCCCAAGTTGAAGTATACTAAAGATCATTTGTGTTCGGCATGTCAAATGGGAAAAATCAAGAAGGAATCTCATCCAGACAAGCCAAAACCAAGTACAAATGAGAAACTTCAAATGCTACATATGGATTTGTGTGGTCGGATGCGGGTAGAAAGTATAAACAAGAAAAGATATACTTGGGTGAAGTTTTTGAGAACTAAAGATGAAGCTGTAGATATTATCATCAAAATTTTGAAGCAAGCTCGAGTTAGTCAGAATGCTACAGTAAGATATCTTCGTATCGACAACGACACAGAGTTTCTTAATCAGACTCTACGAAATTATATGGAAGATGTTGGAATTACTCATCATACATCCACTGCACGTACTCTACAAAAAAAACAGCGTAGTTGAAAGGCGTAATCGCACGTTGGTAGAGACTTCAAGGACTATGCTTATTTTCTCTAAATCTCCGCTATTTCTATGGCCTGAAGCTATAGCTATTGCATGTTATACTCAAAACCGCTCCCTTATCCATACCCGTTACAATAAGACTCCATATGAACTGCTCAAAGATTGCAAACCCGAACTCAAGTATCTTCATGTTTTCGTGCTTTATGTTATCCAACAAATGATTTTGAGGATCTTGGGAAACTTTAGCCTAAAGTAGATATTGGAATCTTCATCGGTTATTCACCATCCAAGAAGGCGTACCAGATCTACAACGAAATACCAAACAAATAATGGAAACAATGAACGTACAATTTGATGAACTTACACAGATGGCTTCTAAACAACACGGTTTAGGACCCGAACTTCAAGGGTTGACTTCTGGACATATTAGTTCAGAACTCGTGCTTAACCAGGCTACGTCAACATCAGTTAAACCTCCTATAAAGAATGGCTGGGAATTGCTGTTTCAACCAATGTTTGATGAATACTTCAAACTTCTAAGTGTTGTATCTATACCCATTTCTGCTTCAACACTACTTCCATCAGATACAGCCAGAGTGTCTTCTTCTACTTCTATTGATAAAGACGCTCCCTCTCTAAGTACTTCACCAAACATTGAAGCAACAAACTCACCAATCAATTCTACAAATGTTGAACCACATGAAGAAGTTGCAGAATTTGACAGTGACACATTTACAAATCCATTTGCTCCTCCAGACACCAGCTCAGCTGAGTCATCTTCAAGGATTATAGACACTTCAAACATGCACACTTTCCAAAAACCTCCAATTTATACAAAAAGATGGACAAAAGATCATCCGTTTACAACAATCATCGGTGATCCATCAAAACCTGTTTCTACAAGACGTCAACTTTCTACCGATGCTCTATGGTGCTATTTCTACGCTTTCTTAGCCAAAGAATTACAAAGAAGCCATGATTGAATCTAGCTGGATTGAAGCTATACAAGAGGAGATTCATGAATTTGAGTGGCTTGAAGTATGGGAATTAGAACCAAGACCAGACAAAGCTATGATCATCAGCTTAAAGTGGATCTTTAAAGTGAAACTTGATGAATATGGCAGTGTGCTGAAAAATAAGGCTCGGTTAGTTGCTAAAGGTTATTGTCAGGAAAAAGGGATCGACTTTGAAGAATTGTTTGCACTAGTCGCTCGCATTGAAGCCATCAGAATATTCTTAGCATACGCTGCACACAAAAATATGGTAGTATTTCAGATGGATGTGAAGACGGAATTTCTGAACGGGATTTTGAAGGAAGAGGTGTATGTAAGTCAACCTGGAGGGTTTGTTAATCAAGATCATCTGAATCATGTATTCTGATTGAAGAAAGCGCTTTATGGTTTGAAACAAGCTCCTCGCGCATGGTATGGCCTACTCTCCAAATTCCTCCTGAGTCAGAAATTCTTCAAAGGTGTGGTCGATCCGACATCATTTACTCGAAATGAAGGCGATGATCTCATACTGGTACAAATCTATGTTGACGACATAATTTTTGCTTCCACTAATCCAATCTTTTGTGATAAATTTGCAAAATTAATGAGCAAATGTTTTAAGATGTCAATGATGGGATAAATATTATTTATTCTAGGACTTCAAATTTCCCAAAGTCCTAGAGGCATCTTCATAAATCAATCTAAATATGCTCTTGAAATGCTCAAAAACTATGGTTTAGAACAATGTGATGTTGTTGACATCCCCATGGTAGAATAGTTAAAACTAGATGAGGATCCAAACAAGAGTGCAGTTGACCCTACTCGATATCGAGGAATGGTCAGATCCCTTATGTACCTCTGATGAGGTGTCATTTTATACACTTTTTCAGGGTCATTTAACCCCCTAAATCGTGTGTTTATGCCCAAAATAGGTACTTAATTGTTCCTTTTCAGGTATTTTGCATTTGGAAGGCATTTTGAGGAAATACACGTGACTTGGGCTCATTTAGAGAAGAAACAGACAAGATTATGGACCTATACCAACATGGCTCAAGAATTTCTCTACAGTGGCTGGAGACTGTGTCACAAATACAACGTGACGCCGTCACAACGATGATCAAGATGTTGTCACGAGATTCCAATAAGACGTCAGAGCACACGACCCAGCCCATTATCTAGAATATTCTTTTCATGGCGGCGTCACGATTAAAATGCGACGCTGTCACAGCGATTTTCCTATATATACAAACCCGAATTTAGGGTTTTGGGTGTGTAACTTTAGAATAAAAAGAGGGTACGAACCCTAGTTCGTTTAGCAGCTGTTAGGGACGAATTTAAGGCCTAAAAACCCTATTGTACTTTCTCCAACTCATGTTTTAATCAAGTAAGGTCTATTTAATCATTAAATATGTCTATGTGTTGTTTGATTCATCTATGTTCTTGCTTTATTAACATGCTAGGTTAAGCCTCCTATTGTGTTTGTTTATGATTGTATGAAACCTGGAATGTAGATCTTAGTGGTGTTGCTTCTTGTAATGAATGTGCATGTTAGGCCTTAGAAAACCAAATTTTGTCTGCATCGCTATTTATATGTTTATGGAAACATGACTGTGTAGAATGGAAACCATCGGGTAATAGTCTTCATACTACCTTGCCCCTTAATATGGTTGATCCACTCTTAATATATTTCACATGAACTTAGTGTACTCTACCCTTAGGGTCATTGTAATAGTCCTTCAAACTACCATTGCTTTGATGCAGATCTATTACGAAGTTCATAATGCTAATGAAGGATAAACAAAGAAGCTTACAACCATAAGCTTCAATATAGCTTAGTTAATCTTGTTAAAGTCTTTTTTCAATTGTTCCGGCTCAAAATTATATGTAAGCAAAACATGAAACACAGATAAGGACATTAACAAAAAAAGTTATTTAGTAAAGTAATAAAAAGATTAAAAATTAATGTCATAAAATAGCTAAATCGAAACCAACCTCTTCAATATATGATTTACTTGCTTTCCATAAAATATAAAAATACAAAAAGAATATTCCTTCGACCTTTAGAATTCTGTTAGACCGTGATCAAGCCTTCCCAACCTATTCTTTGAGTGAACGATAACAACCCCCCGAGTCTTGCCTACACTACTACTACAACGATTAAGTGCTCTGCCTAGGGAGTTGTAAAACTTCTTGTTGAAGTATAACGATGACCACATCAGTAATATACTCTTAGTGGCCTTGCAATAGTCTTCATACTACCTTACTTATGTGTTGCCTTAACGGAATATTACATAGACAGCGGGTTCATGCAATTCGTTCATGAATTAGGAAATACTTACACATCGCATCACAAGTGTGACAAAGCAATAGGTAGAATTGGATAGCTAGCAAGAAGTAGTATCCTAGGTAAATACACTTCATTGTATAATTGTTTATTAGAATTAGGATTAGTAGTTAATTATTTAAAACAAGCCAACCTTCAAACCCGAGATTTACTTGCTTTCATAAAATATAAAAATAAAAAAATAATCTTTCTTCAACCCCTAGACCTTAGTGAACATTCGATCCGGTCTTCACAGTGCTATTCCCCTAGAGAACGATAACAACCCTCGAGTCTTTCCTTACTACACTACAACGGTTAGGTACTCTGCCTAGGGATTGTAAAACTCCTTGCGAGTTGCAAGAGCCGCATCAACAAACATCCACTACTCTTAAGAATGGGCTGAAGTAGAAAGATTCTCAAGTCAAGATACAAGACCCTTTGCACATCCATCATACCACCAAACGGCTCTCTTAAGAAACATCCTTATACTTTTTCCAATCAAATTCACATATCCTATTTAATGTTTTTAATTGTGTTGATCTTCACATTCCAACTGCCTTCCACTTTCTTTATTTGTGCAAATTTCTTAACTCTGAAACTTATCAGCTGCATTCTTATGTTATCAACGATTGTATTGGTAAACTGTAGTAGCAAGAATAACTCTGTTTAAGACACTTCCAATGTTGTTTGCTGGACTAGCAGCCATATCTCTGACAATATTTCTACAAGAATAATTCAGTTGGCAGTTGCTCAATTTCTTTTTCATATCAGACCACACTTTTTTAGAGTAATCATAATTGAAAAAAAGGTGATCAGGAGAGTCATTAGTATTATTGCAGAAAGAGCACTTCATATCATTCATACCATTCCATATCATCATTCTATCTTAAGTAAGAAGCCTTTTCTTTATGGCTAACCATAAAATGAAGGCATGCATTGGGTTGTTTTGAGAGAACCAAACAACCTTCCTCCATTGGGCACATCACTGCTATTACACCTCCAATTCATCCATACATTATTCACACTAAATTTAATAGTCTCCCTTTACCCTTCACGCATTAAACTTTGTCCCTCGTTACTAGATTTTAAGTAAAGGAACATTAATGTTATTGAGCATAGGATATCTTTCACACCAACAATCTGGCCAACTCTAACAATTATTATTAATCATGTTAGCCACAGTGGTATTGTTTTTAATTCTTACATCATACACATCTCTTCTTGTAAATATAAATGGAAGGATAAATCTTTCTGCAAGAAATGTTACTTCCTCAGTTTTAATTTATTTGTTCACTTTTGATTTTTTGGAGTCTTTCTTTTTCAAATTTGATTTTAATTAATTTCTTGTCGTATTATATAACATTTGATGCAAAATATACGAATAGATTGGGTTTTAAATGTATTTTCATTGGTATAATTTTCATCAGGTATTATATAACACAAACAAAAATATTTATGATCAAAGTTGAAAAATAAAAACTTCAAAAGGTCAAAAGTGGACAAATAAATTTGAACGGAGGGAGTAAAACTTAAAATTAAGTAATACAACAATAAGAGCATATTGTACAAGCTAATTTTTTAACTTAAAACATTGAAAATTAAACATTACAACATTTAAAGCACAAAATATAAAACTAACTAATGTTATTTTTTAAACAACTTAAAATAAAAAACACATGTCATACATATTGTATAACTAATAAAAACACATCTAATGGCACACATGGTTTTGAAACCGGACCGGACCAACGAGTTCAACCGAAAACTAAAGTTGCCACCGCTTCTGCTAGCCAATAAAAGTCGTCCAAAAATGAACTGGAAAGGGCCGGTCCGAACCAGTAAAAACAGGTGAACCGGGTCGGACCAATTATCATTTTCTTTTTGTTTTCCTCCGGTGAATTAGTTCATCATTATTATTTTGTTGGTGACTGGACTTTAATAAGGTATTCGTTGCCGCAACACGCCTGCTACAGCTTATCGCTTTCTTTTTTCTTCTCTTAGCCGGAGGCCTACCTAGAAGCCGTCTCTTTACCTGCGGGTTTTCTCAATGATAGGGGTACGATCTGTCTACATTTCACCTCCTCACACTCTGCTCTGACGGGATTGAGTATCGTCGTTGTTATTGTTGTTGTTGCCGCTACACGCCTACCGCATTCATAAAGCAAGATTAATTGTTTGGAGGTGAGGAAGTTTGAAGAGTCGTGAAGACTTAAAAAAAAGTGTATTTAGAAAATTCTAAGCAACAAAGAGATCAAGATGCACCAACGACTTAAGAGTCTTTGGCTGAAAAGTATACATAATCACTAATGGACATTTCAACTCCGGAGAAATTTAATGAACAAAGTTTCCATCATATGTTGTTTTGCATTACATCAATTATAGCTGTACATTTTGAACAAAGCAACAAGAAAATTCAAAGTTAATGGCTGACTTATACTAAAAGGGTTGTGTTATTAATATCCCCTATCTTACCAGAAAGTACAAAAAGTATCACCTCCACCCCACTTTGTCTCATAGTTAACAGTATAACACAGTTTTTTTTCAGTTTCTGTTCCGTATTTTTTCACAGTTTAATATTTTTGACTTATCAAATTTTATAATTTTTGTTCCGCACTTTCCGTTTCACAATTTTATAACAAAAAGAAAATTATAAAAAAAACACAAAACATTAATAAGAGAGTATTTTAGGAGGTCTTAATAACCTACCCCATACTAAAATTTCCTTTATTGCGTACCAAACTTTTATTATTATATCAATTTATACACATTGATAATCTTAAGTCGTTGGTTGAAAAACATATATTATTAGAGAGAAAAAGAAAAAAAATATAACTAATTTGTCATTTGTTCTTTGTTGAGTAACAAGATTTTGATACCCGCGCTTCGCCGCGGCGCGTTTTGTATAGAACGTTTCTATTAAGTCTTTATGTCTTACAGTTTTGACCGCTAAACTGTAAGCCGTCGCAAAAAATAAACTTTAAATTTCACATTGTTAAAACAAACATGTTAACAATAACGTGGCTCAAGCTCCTAACATCAACCGGAAAATGACAGCGTAATAGTGGTACATAATGTTTATGATAAGGACTCGTAATAAAAGACTTCAAAACCAAATCAGCTTCTTCCGAAGACATCTCAAAATCTGCAGTGCTTGTCCAGGAGGGCACCTGCAAATGCACAGAAGAGATATTAATCAGTGAGTCGATTCAATAAAAAAATTGAGTCCCAATTTTTTGTTCTTTTTACTTTTAACTTCTACAAATGATTAGATGTTTCCTTAACTTAACATTCTTTATTGATAAAAATGTCCTTATAAAGGTTTAACAGTATTGCTAACGATTTACTAACCATTGCGTTAGAAGTTCTCAGGTTTAACTTCATTGACACAAACCAACAGTGGTATGCAGCAACCAATTTAGTATAACTTGGTTGTCATTTACGATAAAGGAGTATCATGGGAATACATTAGAGCAAGGTTTTGAAAAGCGAACCGGTAAAGCGATCAGTCAAACACGTGGTGAGGAATGGGTCAGAATCTTCGATTTGAGTTTTGGGTTATTAGACTTCCCATTACTTATGTTCTATCAACTATTCGCCATCAATAGCCAATAACTGGTTTTTTTAGCGCTTATAATAACTCATCAGAACAACTAAACTTCCTACTTGTGCTCTAAGTTTCTTTGCGTTTAGGCTATAAAGCTTCAATACTATTTATGCTCACAGGCTCTGTTACTTAGTTGGTAATGTTCCTGAATCCTATTAGTGTTCCTTCCTTTATCGTTCAAGCTCACTGAAACCACTATCATTCCTCCTCTTATACCAAGTGATGGCCATTCTTTACACAGTTTAAGGGGTGTTTGGGATTGCTTGTTTTTCCAGCTTATGCATAAATCTAAGCACCTATAAGTTGCTTGAATATAAGTAATTCAAGAAATAGTTATTATTTTGGTTTATTTTGTTCAGTTAGATTCATCTATAAAAAGTTTTAGGTTGAACATGATAATAAAAGAATAGTCTTCATTTCATCTCAGATAAGCATTTTGAACAAAGCAACTTCCTACGTGGTTACCAAAATTTGCTTATTTCACCTCAAAATAAGGAGATAATCAGAAAGTTTGGATAACACAAAAATGCTTATGTTATAATATCAGTGACATGGGGGTAAGAAAAGTAACAAAAAAACATTGACATACCAATTATGCTGATGAAACCTTCCTGGTGCTAACCCGAAGCATCATCACAAAATCCTCTTAAGCACGCTTAACCACATCTTTCGCACTCGCAAATCTCCTCGTCGCAATCTGCGACACGTGAACCCACTGCTCTTTCCCTTTCATGTAAAAGATCTCGACAAAGCATATGTAATCCATTATCCTCGTTAGTCTCCCACAATACACTTGATACAACAGCAACTCATCTGTTCTCCTTTTCAACCTACCCCAGTCTGTATCATCCCATCTACAAAAATATCTATTGTCTCGTTTTGGTTCATGTGTATCACGATTTCGCTCCCGATGACTCCTTAACTCATTTTCACCGTTTTCGCCACCCATATCATCGTGCCTACGCTCATGTCTATCATCAACACCGTGTCCTTATTCCCTTAAGTATTTTGTTAGCATAACCTGAAAAAACTAAACAATCCTAAACACCCTTAGTAACTAAGTACCTAACTTTTCCTAAATCAACATCCTAAACACCCCTATTCCTGAATTCCTCTAACATATACAACTTATTTATCCCCATAATTATGCAGATAATCAAACCTTTATGTGGTACAATTTCTTTGGCTTCTTTAGAGTGAATGAAAGAATCGGATACTGAATCAAGCCGAGACATTTCTTTAGGTTGCACTTTCTTCAATCTCCTAAGCCCCTGTTTACGCATATGTAAAATCAGCAATGAAACAAAAGAACAATATATACATTACATAAAAAAATTATAATCTTTATACGCAACCTCTAGAGAAGCCTGAATCCGTAGAAATAAGCTAATCCAAACATGCAATCCCGTAAACCATTTGCCATGCTTTGGGAAAACACTACTTTTTGATAAAAAAAACAGAAGGCCATTTAAAAGCTCAAATATATATAGAGCAAATGTTTATGGAACACTATAGAAATAACATTGAAAACATACATCTAAACACCCCCATTTTGACAGAATAGAAAAAAAGAGGTTAAATTGTGACTGTTTAGACAGAATAAGAAGCGTTTACTCCAGAAACTTTAACATTCCCGGTAATATATTCAAGAGGCTTTTGTACCTCCATGATAGCTTTATTGTCAATTAGCAAGGCATACCTTAATAATGCTCGTAGATCCTTATGCTGAAAAGTTAAAACTTACTTTATCATTGAGGTGACCGGACTTGTACACGCTTTTCGACTTTTCCATTTGTCGCTATGATTCCCTAACTCTAAAATTCTGCAAGACATGACCCGTTAAAAGTACAATATAAACATCAACAAAAGTATAAAGTTACCAATAAAATAAGGTATCAGGAGCTTCTTTAGTCAAGTATCCAACCTTTCAGCCATCGTACTCTCCCCGCTGCATTTTAAAACAATGAATGCAGATCTATTACGAAGTTCATAATGCTAATGAAGGATAAACAAAGAAGCTTACAACCATAAGCTTCAATATAGCTTAGTTGATCTTGTTAAAGTCTTTTTTCAATTGTTCCGGCTCAAAATTATATGTAAGCAAAACATGAAACACAGATAAGGACATTAACAAAAAAAGTTATTTAGTAAAGTAATAAAAAGATTAAAAATTAATGTCATAAAATAGCTAAATCCAAACCAACCTCTTCAATATATGATTTACTTGCTTTCCATAAAATACAAAAATACAAAAAGAATCTTCCCTCAACCTTTAGAATTCTGTTAGACCGTGATCAAGCCTTCCCAGTCTATTCTTTGAGTGAACGATAACAACCCCCCGAGTCTTGCCTACACTACTACTACAACGATTAAGTGCTCTGCCTAGGGAGTTGTAAAACTTCTTGTTGAAGTATAACGACGGCCGCATCAGTAATATACTCTTAGGGGCCTTGCAATAGTCTTCATACTACCTTACTTATGTGTTGCCTTAATGGAATATTACATAGACGGCGGGTTCATGCAATTCGTTCATGAATTAGGAAATACTTACACATCGCATCACAAGTGTGACAAAGCAATAGGTAAAATTGGATAGCTAGCAAGAAGTAGTGCATCCTAGGTAAATACGCTTCATTGTATAATTGTTTATTAGAATTAGGATTAGTAGTTAATTATTTAAAACAAGCCAACCTTTAAACCCGAGATTTACTTGCTTTCATAAAATATAAAAATAAAAAAATAATCTTTCTTCAACCCCTAGACCTTAGTGAACATTCGATCCGGTCTTCATAGTGCTATTCCCCTAGAGAACGATAACAACCCTCGAGTCTTTCCTTACTACACTACAACGGTTAGGTACTCTGCCTAGGGATTGTAAAACTCCTTGCGAGTTGCAAGACCCGCATCAACAAACATCCACTACTCTTAAGAATGGGCTGAAGTAGAAAGATTCTCAAGTCAAGATACAAGACCCTTTGTAATAAATGTAAAATGTAACTAATCAGAACATATAAGTGCATCAAGTAAAGTGATTACCATAGAAACAAAATTTATTTTCACAATAAATCTGCAACTATTTTCACAAAAAGGAACCCCCTAGAAGTAAAATGGTGTCCCAAAGTATAAATATTCTTCGAACAATTTTCCGATCACTACAAAGAAGGCAGAGCCACTGTCCACCGTGAGCTAAAGCATTTGTCGTTGAATTATCGGTCCAATTTGTTTCACCCCAAGCCAATGCATACTCCCCAAAACAAAAACTCTCGTAACAAGTCTCCAAACGTGAATCCGTTATATTAATCTTCCAATGTCCATCAGAATAGTTGGCTTTCTCAGCTTGTCGTCTATCCCATTCCAATGCCGCCTTTTGTTTTGATCTAAGCAAGCAATATTTATGCAGATTCTCAGGCATTGCGTCATGAACCTTCCACCATCTTGCGTGTGCAACGTCGCTAGCGAACTCCTGAATCTTAGCCACGTTCCAGTTGCAGTCATAGTCACGAAAGCATAGCCATGGTTTTAAACCAAGATAATGAAGAACGTATAGAACCGGTGGGTCTGCTCCAAACAGTCTTGTTTTCATTACTTTCTTTTCTTCCTCGTCGCCTTCCCAGAAATGTTTCAGAAAATTCATATGTTTTGGGATCCGATGCCACCAAGTGAAGATCTCGTTTAAGTAACCTTGATCTCCACCGTTATACGATTCGATTTCGTTAATATGATCCATCAACAGCTTGAATGTACAGTTGGATGGTTCAATCACCATCACACCTGAGTTAAAAAGGGTGGCATTGTTTCCAATTGCCGTGATTTCCGGCATTTCAAAAAGGAAATCGATGTTTCTAAGTATGAGTAAATCAGCATCAATGAAGATGATTTTGTCATAATTGGTTAATTGCCATAGACGAAATTTGCTGTAGTTGTATTCATTGTAGGCGTCTTTTTCAGCTTTTGGGTTTCGAATTCTATCAATTGTATGGACTATCCAGCCTGCAGCCTCAAGGCCTTCACGATGGTAGTCACTTATTGTGTTGTCAACAAGTATGACTAAGTCTCGTGTTGACCCTGACATACGGATGCTTTGGGCAGCTGTAATGGCACCACATACATAAACTTGAGCTGAGTGTAGAATGGTTGCATACGCTTCTCGTTTTGGGTTTCCTAAGTAACGATAATCTGTTACAAACATCAAAGTAGTTCATCAAAAAATTGGTGTTGAAGCTTAGCATTTAACGAACAGCTTTGGTTAACAAATTCACTATAAAAAGGAGCCATGGAGGTCCTTCGAATGCATTCATCATTTATATTATGGGCTGAGATGGAAAAACAGGTGTGCTGGTTAATGGGTCAAAACCTGTAACTTGTTATGAAGCCATTTAGAAGGTTTAAAGTACGAAGACAATTTGAACGGCTCCAGACCTGTTTGGCCCATTTGACTCATTTCACTTTTAGTTAAGTTTTACAATTTACCCGTTTGACCCATGTAAGAATTTTAAATAATTTGGAGATCAAACTACACTTCAAGTGACTTAGGAGAAAAAAGTCTTGTGAAAGATCAAACTCAACCAGAATTACCACTTTCAACTTGTTTTACTCATTTGACCCGTTTTACCTTAAGCTAGCTTTCAAAGTTTACTAATTAATAACAGAGACCAACCCATATTTAGGTACACAGGTCAAAATTGCCAGATCTAATCATATTAAAAGAATATTTTGAAAAAACTAAAAATAGCAAATCTGTCCATTGGTTTTATTGGGTAATTTACCGTTCCACCTGATCTAGCAGCTGCATTCTTTCACCAAGTTTTTTGTGTTTGATATTCTAAACTTACGAATCTTCAAGATGGTAATTTTAACCAATTTAATCATGAATCGGCTGATGTGGGTTATGTTTTAAATATTGTTAGAATTATACGATTTTTGCAATCATACTTGATACACTAATCATTTATTGAAAAAAAAATTAAAAATCTGGACAAGAAGTGCTTTGGGTCAACCCTAGCAGACCTATTTCAACTGGTAGCAAAATATTGTTTTTGACCCGTTACCAAACTCGGCCACTTCGCCACCTTCACCGAAGGTCCGAATTTACTAACTTATCCTTGTAAAACATAAGAGTTTTTATTCTAAGCATGGCATAATAGTGTAGTATTTAGAAGAAAAATGACCATCAAGAACTAACCTTTGGCATTGAGAGGAACCGAAAGTTCACACGACCCAACGGGAAGCTGCACTTTCTCCCTGAGCTTGTTAAGATCAGGTTTGTATAGCCAAACATCCCCTCGGTGTACAACAAGCTCTTTGCACGTAAAAAGATTTGGAACGGGAAAACAGTCGGTCACTAAAAGTACTCTCACTGGATGATACCCTTTAGATTTGGCCGCTAGTCTTGCAGCTGCAAGTTGCAAGTGCAGACGAGCCACGTCTCTTGACCAATCACGTGTCTTTAAACATGGAAGCTTTACAGCTATGAAGTCGATTCTTGGTTTTCTAGGAGCTTTAATATTTGGCAATTTAAGACACACAGGAACTTTAAATTCTTCTTCCTCGTCGATCCATTCAGGATATAGATCTTCCCAGGTTATAGTTTCTCCAACAGAATCAAGGTGTAGGGAAATATGATCAGCATCTGGTATAATCTTCTTCCATTGCTTGATTTCGGTCTCATTGAAGTTCAATAGACCTATGCCCTTGTACTCGTTTGCGTCTGGAAGTTTCTGGATTACTCCGGATATATGGTTCCAGTTAACTTTTACATGGGAGGTATAACGTTCATCATCGGTGAGAGATTTTTTCGGTATCGACCTTTCTACCAAACTTGACCTGTGTGCACATTAAGAAACCATTGTAAATTGTTGTAAATAAAGCTCATTAAAAATGCTCTGTTGCAGCACTATTGAATATAATGGATGGGTTCAGTTGCAAATTTCAGAAATGTTTGAAGGTATAATTAAAAAAACTGAAACAAGGATCCCCGGGTTTACATATACGATACTATTTAAATAATAACCGTTGTTTTTATACAAGCAATTTGAGAGGTTAAAAGCTTCTGAGTAAAGTTTGAGCCACTTTGCGCATGTTTGACCCAATTCCTTTTTAGGCAACTATTTAAAGATTACCAATTTGACCCACTACACTTCGAGTGGCGAACCCATTTGCAGAATTCATATGTTATGAGGGTTAAATCAAAATGCTGAAAAATAGGGTCCCAGAGGTAAGCAGGAAATATGACATACCTAGATCCCAAATGGGAAGGACGTTCCGTGTTATATACAGCAGGGGAGTGTAGGAGCGTAAAAAATGCTCCCAATACTAGGATTACCAAAACAATCTTTAAAGTGGGAAATTTGCAGCTCCCATTTCTGTCCTGGTTAAAACTAAGATACGGCTTCTCACCATCTTTAATGGTTCTACTTCCAAAAGACCTTCTTTTGCTTGTATCTTCACTGAAAGATAGATAATGCTTCTATGTGAAAAAAATCAAAAATATGTACGAAGTGCAGACGGATACAAACTTAAAGCTTCCAGATTGTTCATATACTAATCATATTATTATGTAATACACAGATTTCTTATAATAAATTTTAGTTACAGATGATCACATTTCAAGATTGATAATACCGTAAGTCGCAAAAACTAGATTCCCATAGAAAAGTTAACAGGCACGAAATCAAGAGTAACTTAATAGCTTCATAATAACACATGCTTCTAGTTTATTTTTTTGACATGAAGTGGATGACAATGTGATGTCTTTACATTTTCTTGCTAAAATATAAACCTAAAACTAAGGGCCTCTGTAGTTTATTGAATAGTACAGATGTCAATGTCAATAAATCAACAGCTCAAATTAGGTATAGATAATTACTTTTTGTGGTCAAATTTTGGTGGCAAAGTAAGGTTGTAGACTTGTAGGATCACTTATAGACAACTCGAGCAGAGAAGTGATGCTTAAGTGCCAACTACTCATAACTTACACACATCGATAACTCAACATTCAAATAAGCAAAGAACAAATGGCGCCAGAAGAATGCCAACCATGTGTGGTTCATAGAAATATTAAGATATATAGATCATTAGGTACCTATTCTTCATTACTAGTACAATTTTAATTTGTCTATAAGATCAATGAACTATTAATCAGTAAATAAACCAGATCACTTACAAACTTAATTGCTTCGAAATTTCTCCACTACTTGTGAATCTAAACGAGAAAGAGTATGTGACATCCTTTTCTAGTTATGTACACAAAATTCGGTATAAAGTTGGACCACTTATAGTTCCTAAATTGTAAAGCTGATACCAAATTCTGTTTTGTGTATTTGTTTTAGTAATCAGTGTAAATTAACCAATCTATCCACACACCGTCAGCACCTACCATGTGATTATAACATAAATCCACCATCAAAACTATGTTACTTGTACATCACGCATATCAAACGGTAACCAGAAAGCACACAAGTAAATTGTACCAATTTCAACAATCAGTTTTACATAAAATTCAAATCACTAAATCGTTAACTATAATTATAAGTTGTGTCAGCATCTTGGAGAAACTTAAATACAATAATAGTCACTTTGATCCCGATATTAGTAGTGTGCTAGTAGTATTTGACTCAGCTTATATATCACAAGCTCATTTTTTCTAGGGGGTGTTTGTTTCGCCTTATATAGCCGGCTTATGGCTTATTTGGTTTTGGGCTTATGTTTCATAAGCTCAATTTTTTTTGGCTTATTTTGAAAGTCTTGGGCATAATGAACTTATATAAAGCCGATAATATGCAAATTCAACTAAGAAAAAAACCCACTAATGAAATTGCTACACTTTAAAAGCCCGATTTCGATTCGACACGAAATCAATTCAATTTCTAGCAGGCATTTTCACAAACACTAGTGTGCACAATTTAAACTAAAAAAAGAAAAGGGTTAAGAGATCTAGTTACTTGGCTACTGATAAGCGATGCCTAGCTTCAAGTGGACTAGGAGATGCACCACCAGGTCCTCCTCTCATTTCAATCACTTCAATCTTGCATATCTGAAATTGACTGGATTTAATTGTTAATGTAATTGTTTATTAATGTTGAAGTTGAAAGGGTGGGTTTGTTATTACAGTTTTGGTCAAACTTCTTCTTCTGTGGTTAAAGTTGTGATGAATGAAATATTTTGAATTTTTTTTTTTTATTTCATTATTGGATGATATTTATTCGAGAAAGTTTCTAGTTGTATAAAATACTTTTGGATTGTATCTTTAAATTCCGTTTTAAAATTATTGTTTATTATTTCATTTTGATTTATTTTAAACTAATTATCTACTTCAAAAAATATATAGTGAATTTAATTTTGTTGAGGTTATTATTACAAACCTTAAATAAGTTTTAAATTAATTAGTTAAGGGTAAAACTGTCATTCTGCAAAAAGTAAGAATGAGAAAGACGTAATAATAATGTTTTTCTTAAACTGTCTTTTTTAGGGTAATTACACTGTTCGTCCCTATGGTTATGCCCGATTGCGGATTCAGCCCCTAGATAACGGGGGTCGACGTCGTTAATCATTCAAGTCGCTTTGTGTTACCCGTTTAGTCCCTCGAGCCCCTTATACGTAACGGATGTTATTTTTGACTTTTCACGATGGGCAGTTCAGTAAATTCAAAATTTTGTTATTATTTCACCGTTGGCCCCTAACTAAAAAAAATTTGCTTTTTTTTTTGTTTTTTTTCAACGGGTGTTTTACTGTTGCTATTTTTTGTCATTTAGTGCTTGCATCATTGGTCCCTGACTCGTTTCAGTGTATTATAAATGATAGTTTGCCAAGTATAAGACACAAAATTATGAAATGGCCTTTCGTTGTGCGTGTGGTTTGGAAGCTATGATAAGGACATCATGGACTAATCGGAAACCAGGTCGTCGTTTCTATGGTTGTCCTACACTTGTAAGTATGATCTGATCGAAAAATATGTAACAAATCATTTTGTATGTTATTTACACATCCTTTTTTGACTCTTTCAGAGTTCAACCTTTTCAACTTCCTGCCAGGTGGTATGATCCACTCAAATGTGTCAAAGGTCTGTTCAGAATTATCCCAGGGTTTCGTTGAGGTCCGCGTAATGAGTCTTGAAGAGATCCTTAGCTATGGTAGAAGAAAAGCGAACCCTCAAGTTTGCTGAAATTTCTCATCATCAGCTGGGTTATTTTTGGGTTTTATGTTTATTGTACAATGTGAATGTTTAGGGAAGTTGCTTTATTGCTAGAAGTTCTAGGTAATGGGTTATGTGGCTGAATGTGGTTTTGTGTTGGTTGATGGAATGAATATATTCGGTTGTTAGTCATATTATTGTGGATGAATGTGTTAATTTGTTTGACTTATAAAGTCTACTGGTATGAATTAGTGAAAGTCAATTGGGTCACTGGTATGATTTAGCAAAATTCAAATAATCTGTATAACCATTTGGCATTAAGAACAACAACTGATCATGGATAATTCATACGCCTGCTTGTGGCAGCAGGCATGATTTCCCCTACATGCAATTGATTAGACTAGATAAATCCCAACTAAAGTAATTCTTAACAAACATAAAGGAAGCCACTGCCCCAAACACTATGGCAGTTAACTTTTGAAAGAAAGGATTCTGTTGACTTTTCTTTGATTCTTCCATTAAAGAAGATGAAGATATTCTTGAAATGGTTTTCTAATTTTGAGTTTGTTTCTGCTTTTTTAAGAAAAAAATAAGTCCTGACTTTATCACCGTTGCCCATTGATAATAGTTTGACGTGGTTTTGTTAGTGTTTTTTATAATTACATTGTTGGTCCCTCAATGCGTTATATTGGCTTTCCATTTCCCACCAAATTCAGAAGGAATGTTCTACACGTTACTTGCACACTTGGTCCTTGTAATAAGTGCATGATGTGATGTCACAGTTTAGCCGCATTTAACATTTACCATTCCAGTGAAGTAATTGCGTTTTTTTACACTTCGTTTGTGTAATCAATTAATCTCCATATATTCACTTGTATATAAATCCACTTCGCATATCTTCCTTCAAATCCAAACCACACACATACATACCTTTACTTCCTAAACCCTTTCACTTTCCTAAACCCCCCTTTTTCTATTGCCTGCTTGCTCGTGGGCATTGTTTCATCTGGAGGAACTCATTGCAGAAAGCAAAGGGAAGTCAGCGCGCAAATAAAAAACTTTCCAACTTAACAAAGCAGGAGGATTTGCTTGCAAGTGTAAATTATAGGCGTGCGATAATAGAAGAGCTTGAACGTTTGCTGGGAAATTTGGTGGCCTATAAGACGAGGAAGCACCTCAAGCGTATTCAGAAGGCTGTTTTTGTTGAGGTGGTTGAGTTGAAGAAGGAATTGTGCCTTCATGTCCCCCCATAAGGAGGTTGATTTTTATAGAACTCTGTAAACGGGAGATGGTCGGCTTATGGGGTTGTTCTTTTTGGCTTTTGGTTTATATATCTTTAAACGTTTCTTTCTATAAGTTTTTTCATGAATGTATGATTGCAACTTTTATTTGTTAATCATTGAATCATTTCACTATAATGTCTTGTTGGTATTGTAGTTGTTTTGTGGGTACGTTATATTGTTCATCCCTGAAGTGACACACGTTCACCCGTTTGTACTAAACAAAGTACATTGTAACTCTTCAATACGTTGTTTGACCGCTAATCACTTTGACCAATACGGTGTTTGACCACTACTCTGTTTGACCAACGTTGTTACTGTTTGACACCAAGAAAAACAACTAATCATGAAAAATTCATGCAATGGATTAGACAAAATAAATCCAACATCAATTAATTCATAAAAAAACATAAACGAAGCCACAACCCCAAACACTATCGCAGTTGACTTCCAAAAGAAAGCATTTTTTTTACCTTTCTTCAATTCTTACATGAGTTGCTGCATTTGGGACCTGCCATTCAGCAAACCACTTGGGGACTGCAAGTTCTTCTCGGCTTGTTAATTCATTTTCTAGTTCTTTTCTTTGCGAGGGATTAAGAAGCAGATGTATCTCATATAATTGAGTTTTGTACCATTTATTCTCTAATTCCGGATCATTCCAATATCATCTTTTATAGTGCTTGATTCCTTTTTTCTGAAAATAAGAGAATTTATGATTAGCTAATAAAATACGATCTAGAAAATGCAACGGCTTACATATTTGTTAGGGCAAACACCAAATCGTCTAGCAGGGTTGTCACGTGTCCAAGAGGTGAGTGTCATCAATGGAAGCCCACATTTACACTCTATAGGAACGAAGGCATAAGATGAAGAAGACATTCTTGAAACGGTTTTCTAATTTTTCCTGTGTTTGTGTTTTTGTCTAGTAAAAAACGTGGAGACTTTATACCTGTTGTGTTACCCAGTCATTTTTATTTATTGTAACTTGCACCGTTGGTCCCTCAATTCTCTATTGGGTTTCCATATCCTCCAAAATACACAATAAATGTTTCACACGTTTCTTGCACGCTTGGTCCTTGAAAAACATTTTAGCCGCCTTTTACATATACCTTCCCAGTGTAATAATTGCGTTCTCGACTCTTCGTTTGTGTAGTCTATTAATCACCATGTACCTTTACTTGTATTTAAATACACATCGCATTTGGTCCTTCACTTGTATGTAGGAGATTAAACTGGTGGTTAGGTCTAAATGTTAGTAGTATGAATATTGTGAATCAAGTACCCCGTCATGGGTTGATTGTAACCGAATTCGATTCTAATATATATATAAAAATCTTATTCGACTATTCCATCGTGTGTTCATCTTTAATATGATATTGTTATTTATTCATTCTGGAAAAACATGTTGTTATTATATTTTATTTCATATTATGTATATAATTCTCGTTATAAGTCGGCGTAGATCATTTCGTATCTCATTATGTGCTATGTCTTGTGTTTAGGACATGACTATCACGCGTTCTGGAATAACCCCTAAAGCAATCGAAGAGCTCATTGCCCAACGAGTGGCTGAGGCATTAGCTAACTATAAGGGGCAACCTGTGCTGCTAACGCTCTCAAGGCCGAAAGTCAAAGCCAAAATGGCAGTGACGACGATAACGGAAATGGTGGAAATGGAAATGGTGAAAATGGGAATGGAAACCATGAAGATGGAGGAAACAAGGGAAATGAAATCCAAATGAGAATGGTAGAGGTGCTATGTCGGTTGCTCGTGTGTGTACCTATCAAGACTTCGTGAAGTGTCAACCGCTCAACTTCAAAGGAGTTGTAGGTTTGACAAGATGGTTTGAGAAGATGGAGACAGTGTTCCACATCAGTAATTGTCCAAAAAAAAAAAAAAAAGAGTACAAGTTAAGTATGCCACTGCATCTGCTAGATAGTGCATAAACTTGGTGGAATTCACAAAAGGACAATTAGAGACGATGTTTGCGTTTGCTATGACATGGAGAGATCTTATGAAGTTATTGACGGAAGTATATTGTCCAAGAAACGAGATACAGAAAATGGAAACTGAATTGTGGAACTTGACTATGAAGAACAATGATTTTGTTGCTTATACTCAGATATTTCAAGAGTTGACTCTGTTGTGTACTAGAATGGTCCCAGGAGAGGAAGACTGAATTGAGAGGTATGTTAGAGGTCTCCTGACAACATTCAAGGGAATGTGATGTTTGCTGAACCAACAAGACTCCAAGATGCAATTCGGTTGGCAAACAGTTTGATGGACCAAAAGTTGAGAGGTTATGCAATTAGGAGTGCTGAGAACAAAAGAAAGTTTAACAGCAATCAAAGAGACAACCGTGCACAACAACCCTAATTCAAGAGGCAAAATGTTAGAGGGTTAAATACGGCTAGAACCTATACGGCTGGTGGTAATGAAGGTCGGGTTTATGTTGGACCTCACCCTCTTTGAAATAAGTACAAGTACATCCATATGGCCGGTAACTATTAAGTGGTAGAAGTTGTGGAAAGATTGGTCGTTTGACCAGGGATTGTAAGCCCGCAGTTCTCGCGACAGTTAATCAGATGGCCCCGGTGGCGAATCAAAGGATCGTCACATGTTTTGAATGTGGAAGGTATGGGCATTTCAGGAAGGATTGCCCCAAACTGAAGAATCGGAATCATGGAAACAAGCCTGTTATTCCTGAAGCTAGAGGGAAAGCTTATGTATTGGTGGAGGAGATGCAAACCCGAGATCCAACGTTGTCATAGGTACGTTTCTTCTTAACAACCATTATGCTTCTGTATTATTTGATTCAGGTGTATCTCGTAGTTTCATGTCGACTACTTTTAGTACTTTGCTTCATGTAATTCCCGATACCTTAGACATTAGTTATGCTGTCGAATTAGCCGACGGAAGGATTGCCAAAACAAATACTATACTTAGAGGTTGTACCATAGGATTATTAGGTCATCCGTTCAACATTGATTTAATGCCCGTAGAGCTCGGTAGTTTTAACGTCATCATCGGTATGGATTGGCTGGCGAATAATCATGCGGTGATCGTCTATGACGAGAAGATAGTACATATTCCTTTTGGAGATGAAATTCTGACCGTTCAAGGAGATAGGAGTGATAAGGGGAAGAAATCAACGTTGAGTATCATATCGTGTACGAAGACTCAGAAGTATATGGAGAAAGGCCGTCTAGTATTTCTGGCGCAAGTTACAAAGAAGGTAACGGAAGTTAAGTCGAAGGAGAAACGACTGGAGGACGTGCCAATTGTACGAAAATTTCTAGAAGTCTTTCTAGAAGACTTTCCCGGATTGCCACATGCGCGACAAGTTGAATTTCAAATTGACTTAGTCCCTAGTGCTGCACCTGTGGCACAAGCCCCTTATAGACTTGCTCCGTCGGAAATGCAAGAACTGTCTGCGTAACTGCAAGAACTTTCTGACAAAGGATTTATAAGGCCAAGTTCTTCACCATGGGGAGCTCCGGTCTTGTTCGTCAAAAAGAAGGATGAATCTTTTTGGATGTGTATCGATTACCGTGAACTGAACAAGCTTACTGTTAAGAATCGATACCCACTCCCGAGGATCGACGATTTGTTTGATCAGCTGCAAGGATCAAGTGTCTACTCGAAGATCGACTTGAGGTCTGGTTATCACCAACTCAGAGTTCGTGACGAGGATATTCCAAAGATGTCGTTTAGGACACGCTATGGTCATTACAAGTTCCAAGCAATGCCTTTTGGATTGACAAATGCACCGGCGGTATTCATGGATTTAATGAATCGGGTGTGCAAGCCATTCTTGGATAAATTTGTTATCGTGTTTATAGATGATATTTTGATCTACTCAAGGAACAAAGTGGAACATGAATGACATCTTAAGCAAATTCTGGAGTTACTTAAGAAGGAAGAATTATACGCCAAGTTTTCAAAGTGCGATTTTTGGCTTTCTAAGGTACAATTTCTCAGTCACGTGATTGATAGAGAAGACATTCATGTGGACCCGGCTAAGATAGAGTCAATTAGGGATTGGGCATCGCCCAAGACTCTGATAGATATTCGTCAATTTTTAGGTGTTGTTAAGGTTTATTGAAGGCTTTTCGAAGATTGCTAAACCTATGACCAAATTGACTTAGAAGAGCGTAAAATTTAATTGGGGTAATAAGGAAGAGGCTGCATTTTAGACATTAAAGCAGAAGTTGTGTAGTGCACTGAAGACAGTATATAGAAAGCTTTTAACAAGTTTTGAACAACTTTTGAACTTAAGAAAATGTAATAAGCTAAAAACAGCTTATTACAAGCTTATTGGCTAAATATAGCTTCTAACATGAAAACTTGCAAACAAACTCTAATCAACTTTTTATTTGATTTAAGAAAGATAGTACAAGACAAGAAACGATTAGTACAAACTACTTTGAAAATTTAAAAGCTTAAACGATGAACAGTACAAATGAGAAAAATTATAAAAAGAACCGAAAATTAAAAACACACTAACTACTCACTAAAACTAACTAAGAACTTGTATTTATAGCTGAGAGATGATGAGAAGATGAGAGCTTTAACCATTCCTAGCCCTTGGATCCTTTCTCATTGATTTTTGGCCGTTGATCTTGATTGATGATGTGTTCGGACCAATTAGATGTTGACACGTGTGCGAAATGATGTGGAATTGAGTAAATACGAGGTAAAGTTAAGGTGAGAAGACGGGAGAAAGATTTAAGGCAAATTGGGTTTGATTCGTTTTTGGCGAGAAAGTTTGTTATAGGTTGTTAGGAGAATTAAGCCGCGTGTGGTATTTGAAAACTTTGGCTTATTTGCAAAAACAGTCCTTGTGTTTCATTTCCACCATTGTAGTGTAAAATAACTCTGGAACTTAACAACTCTGGCCCTTGTAGTTTCTATCTCCTTTTTCCTTTTGATAAATCAACTTTCTAACTTTGTCATCTTTAGTCCTTTAACTTCAAAACATCCAAAAGAGCCCTTGAACTTTGAAAACTTGTCATTATTAATCCTTTGACTTCAATTGGGTCTTCATTGACTTTCCTTTCTTGTTGTCAGGCTGATCCGGCTTTGATAACTTTTCTCAAATTTCTCTCTTGTACTTGTCTCTTCCGTTTCTTGTTGGTTTTTGGTCGTTTTTGCTCTTTTTGACTTTAATATCCTTTCCTGCACATTAAGACACAAAAGCACACATATTTCCTTTTTTGGCATGTTTTTGGCTTTTTATTGGCAAAATCCTGGGTATTTAATATATACAATTTAGCACTTATCAGGTACTCAATTGGATATGAGTACGGCTTATCATCTGCAAACCGATGGTCAAAGTGAAAGAACCATCCAAACTTTGGAGGACATGTTGCGTGCTTGTGTGATAGATTTTGGGAAAGGTTAGGATAGACACCTACCTTTGGTGGAGTTTTCTTACAACACTAGTTATCATACTAGTATCAAAGCTGCACCGTTCGAGGCTCTGTACGGTCGCAAGTGTCGATCACCTATTTGTTGGGTTGAGGTTGGAGACGCTCAGCTCACTGGCCTGAAAATTATTCATGAAACAACTGAGATAATCTTTCAGATCAAGAAGCGTATTCAAGCCGCTCGTGATAGGCAAAAGAGTTTAGCCGATAGGAATCGTAAGCCCATGGAGTTTCATGTTGGAGATATGGTCATGTTGAAAGTGTCACCATGGAAAGGGGTGATACGTTTCGGCAAACAGGGAAAGTTGAACCCTCGTTATATTGGACCATTTAAGGTACTCGCTAAGGTTGGAATGGTTACTTACAAACTTGAACTCCTAGATCAATTAAGTCGCGTTCATAGCACTTTTCATGTTTCTAATTTGAAGAAGTGTTACGCCGATGAACCGCTTGCTATATCGTTGGACGAGATTCAGATTGATGACAAGCTTAACTTTATCGAGGAACCTATCGAGATCATAGATCGTGAAGTGAAGCAACTAAAGTAAAGTAAAATCCTGATTGTTAAGGTGTGTTGGGATTCAAGGCGAGGTCCTAAATTCACTTGGGAACGTGAAGACCAAATGAAGAAATACCCTCATATCTTTGCTAAATCTAAACCTACGTCTGAATCAACGTCTAAAGCTTTGAGGACAAAGCTTTTCTAACAAGGAAAGGATGTCACACCCTGTAAATTTTAAGTCAATATTTTAAACTATTCCGGTCATTATTTTGAATTTTATCCGTTACGTTTGAATTTAACCTAAAACCGAGAGGTTATCCCGCGTAAATCTGAAAAACGTCATTGGACGCGTTCCGGCTTTAGATTTTGATTAGTATAGATATTATATGCATTATTTTATCTTTTCTAAGTGTTTTGTAGTTTACGTTCACTCCCGATACTTATTTTTACGGTTTAGCGTATTATTTACATTTTTCGCGTTTTTGATCAAACGGGACCCCGAAAACCCGTTGTCTTTTCGTGTAAACTCTAGTTATCTTTTATCTTGAGTTTAGAAACCAAACATTTCATGGTCATCCCTCCTCCTACTCAAATCACACGCACAAATACACTCTTAAATAAATGGAGTGGAATCTTTCTACTTTATTTTGAATTTCAAGCCTTACATGCAAAGATGGTGATGTTTTGGAAGCATGCTCCCATGCATGGGACAAGTGCTTATCTTCTAGCTCATGGGAGGATCACAATCCCACTATCTCTAAAAGATGGAATCTTGATTTAATTAGGATGGCTAGTTGGTTAACCATGAACGCCCATATCCCCTTTTGGTCTCTTGCGTCCGAAACCCAAGCCACACACACCCTTGATGTGTGTTGGCCACTTAGACATTTGGTTACATTACCTAAACCCTACTTCATATTCTATAAATACCTTGTGATAGAACTTAGGGTTCTCATTTATTTCATAGCCTCAAAATTTGTTTTCTCTCTTCCCTTTTTTCCTTCCTTGCTCACGGCAAACACACACACATACACTTTCCATAGTTTTGATTTCTATCAAGATTCACACATTCCAATCTCATTTCTAACTATATCTAAGGGTGTTCCAAGGGTTTGATCATTGTTTTCAAGGTTTTCTAAAAATTTTAAGAATTAGGGTTTCGTTATTTCAAGAGGTTTTTACAAGATTGTTTGGGGTTTATAAATCTAAGGATTTTGGGTTAGATCTTGTATGTTACTTGACTTATCTTCTTCTTGTAAGTGTTCTATTCCATATCTTGTGATTTATTTATGGTTCTTATGCAAGGTTAAGGAGTATGTGTTTGTGGTTTTTAAAAATAAACAAGTTAAAACATAAACTAGTATTGTTTTATGGTTCTTTGATTTACAAAAGGTTTTGGATGTAAGTATGAGTTGATTTGTATGTTGTAATAATAGTGATGATGGGATTATGTTATATTAATAGTGGTTTTGTTGGTTGGTTTAGTAGTGAACGGGTTTAGGTTAGAATAGACATTATTGTGAAGTTTGGATGGAATTATGGTAGCGTTTGCGAAATGTATGGTTGCTGATCTGATTTTGTTTTGAGGTTTTAGGAGACTTAAAAATGTTTTCATTAGTCAAAAATGTAGTTTTTGGAAAGTTTGTTTCGAATAGACAGGTTTTCATATATCGAACACTAAAAGTGAATTTAGAACGACCAAGTTATGGCGAAATGAATTTTGGAACACTTTTCGGAAAAATAATAAATGAGCTTGCTGATTGGAAATTAAAAAGAGGTTTTTGGACACTTTCGGACATTTTTGAGGTTTTAAAACATTGGCGAAACATATAGAAACATTAATGTATTGATTGAAACATTAGAAACGTCATAAAAGTGGTTTTGGAATGTCGAATGTCATAAAAGCATAAGACTTCTAATAATAGTAACTTTTGAGATATGTCATCGAGACAGATGTAAAAGTTAGGCGTTTAGGTATTGATAAAGCGTTTTTGGAAGAATGGAATTATCAAAATATAGGGGACGGTATTAACATCTTAAAATTTAGAACTTTCCTAAAATAGAAAGCTTCTTAAAATAGTAACTTTTGAATAAATGTCGGGATTTAATGTAAACTTGTACTTTCACCCGATTATGTTTTTTAAACAAACTAAGACACAAACACATATGGTTGCCTACTTGCTAATAAGCGTATCGCTTTTGGTTTCGTATATCATATCTTAGTCTTAAGACGTGTCATTCCTTTTGGTGACGGCTAGGATTGTGTATCATCTTTCTCTTACGTGATTATCATTTGCTCATCGCTCTAAGATGAGTTCATAGCCCCACTTTTACTCGTTTTGGAATAAATGTTTTACAACTTGAGGTGAGAAACATTGTTTGTTTTAAACTTTAGACACAAGTGTTTGTAGTTATCATTTCTTGTTTACGCGTTGCCTAAGTAGCGATTAGACCACTATCATGCCTGAACCATCATGAACCGTTAATTACCTATGGCCAATTAGATTGGTTAAGTAAGCGTGAATGTTATAAATATATCTATTTGGGACTAATTATCCCTATCCGGGTAAGAAAGCACTTACTTGTTTCTGTCTCGATGAACGAACGGATATATATTGATGACATACGCTCCTCTTTGGCTCGGAGGCCTCCCTTTCAAGCTCGAATGGGATCTTCTCCCAATTTTACTTTAAAACATTTGAATAGTTTCGAGTGGCGTAAAACTGTCTTCGAGATGGTTACCAGTATAGGAATCCGCCACGCGAAGGTCCCAAACCCTTCGCGGTGAGGCCTTCAACGAAACTAGGACAAAGGTCAGACTTGTTTAAGTCAAACACCCACGATCTCCCTCTCTACCTAAGCTTTCCAGCCAAGGGAGAGAACATGGTATACAGTTCCTGTAATCACCCCTCAAAACGTAGGACACCCCCACGATCACCGGTTTTTGTGCTAGGCCTCGTCCCATCTTATTTCTACACATATAAATAGATGGCAAGGTCTCTAGGCATGACTAAGACTTTCACACACTCATACATACTTACATACTTACTTTACATCATAAAAGCACATATTTACTCTCACGCCAGAGGTGATTCGCAGGGACACCCCCCTGCGCTTCACTTAACGTAGTGTTTCTATTTATGTTGTCACAGGTTATCCAAGACTTGGCAATCCCTCAAGCATCCCAAGAACTCTTCGATCCCATCGAAGCCTGATCGTGCCCATATTTACACAATCAGTGGCGCCATCCGTGGGACCTGCAATAATTAGTCCCGTCTAAACCAAGTCAAAACCTCTAAACTACTTCACCTACTAGTACGGCATGACTAACCAAAGAGAAATGACGCCACCATCAGGTTTCTCGACACTACCCCCTATACCCAACATCAATACTAATGAAAGACCACCTGTAACTACTACCGTGTTTGGCGCCACTACCCATGGAAACATGCCATTTGCTTATCGTGCTTCCACTTCGACTGATCCTACCCTAATGATTAGTCCCGCTTTTGTAGAATCCAACTATGAAATCCTCGAATCTCTTTTAAGAGATAGACGAAGGCAGATACGCAATTAAGATCTCTTAACAGAACTGGAGTATTTCAGTGAAGACTACGATTAAGACCGCGAGATGGAACTAAGGCCTGAACGAACCAAGGAAGTCACTCCACCTCTTCGCACGAGATCACCCAAGGTTCGTAGACAACATGAAAGGGTAGTAGGGTTCGAAGAAGCTCCAAACAGGGAAGGAAGCAAAACAGGAAGGAATACCAAGGGTAACAGACCTTCGAAAGCTGGAGCAGAGGAAAATGGACGGGAGATAAACCTCCCCTACTTTTGGCAGCCCATTTGGGAAGGAACAAAAATGGCCAACCTCTGCAATCCTCTTTGACCTCTGTCCATGGAGGCCGTCAATCCTCAATTAACATAGGAGGGAATCTCCCTCATAAGGGTACGCTTCTCTCACACCATGCCTGACCTTTCGTACCTAGTAGTGCACATGTACATAATGGATTTATACCTACTCATGCTAACCCCTACTCCTAACCCTTTGCGGGTATTATTAATGGACAAACCCCAAGCTTCCTTTTCCAAGCTCAGACTGGTAATCCCTTCATTGGGGGAATCTCTGTCTACCCTACACAAGGAGGGTACATACCTCAAACTTTCCTAAATGGTAACGGACCTCTGTATAACGGGTTCGCGTATCTTGTAGTTATCCCTATGAATAACTACCCATTTCATACGCAACCTATGTACGCACAACCAAATATGCCCATGTGTCCGAACCCATACCTGCAGGTCTTTTTGCAGATCCAACAGGATCTGTGACCCTCTTTGTTCGCTAGATCGAGGACTATCCTCTCCCAGATGGATTGAAAATGCCTTCCTATGTTGGTTCTTATGATGGAAAGGGGGATCCTAATAATTTCTTACACCTCTTTAAAGGAGCCATTCGTATGCAAAAATGGTAATGCCCATGGCCTGTCACATGTTTACATATACCCTCAAGGATTTTGCCCGAATATGGTTGAATAGTCAAAAAGCAGGTAGTATTCTCAACTACGAAGACCTAAAGGCAAAGTTCTGATCATACTTTAGCCAGTAAAAGATGTTTACAAAGACGCACTTGGCAGTTCATAGCATCAAACAAAGAGAAGGCGAGAGTGTCAGAGCTTTCGCCACTAGGTATACATATGACACCTTATAGATTTTAGGCCTACATGAAGACCAACATATTTTTGGCTTTGTTAATGGCTTGAGAATAAGAAACTTGGTCAAACACCTCTCCACAGACCTTCCATTCACTTACAAGGGTTTGATGGAAAAGACCTACACATGGATTAAAGCAATAGAAGTTGCCATTAATGAAGCCCCGAATGACCAGAGGGATAACTTTAAAAGGTCAAAGAAATCCCATTGGGACAGCGGCAGGGGACAGAAAAGCAAAGACATGTTTTCCCCTTACCGAGGACCTAATCACGGATTGCTCTCCAGCCTATCTAAAAGTCCAAGAGAGATTCTCGCCACAAAAAAGGTAGCCAGAAGCTTCGAGCAGCCTTCTCGTATACTGGGAAGCAAGCGATCATGAGACATGTCCAAGTACTGCTACTTTCATAAAGACCATGGACACGACACTAACGATTACTGACAACTAAGGAGGCAGATCGAAGAAGCTGTGAAGTCAGGCCAACTCTCCCACCTTGTAAAATGGATCAAAAAAGAAAGGGCAAAAACCTCCGACAACCAACGGAGAGAGAAGAAAGAAAAAAGCACTACTCCAGGTGAAGCACCTATACTTATGATAAATCAGGAAGAAGCTTGCACAAGGAACAGTATATCTAAAAGTCTTGTCTTCAAAGGAAGGGAAATCACATTCCCCTTAGTAACGAAGGGTATCAACTCCTTAGCACCAGTCATCATAAAAGCTAAGATCTTCGGAAGGGAGGTAGGCCGGGTACACATGGATAGTGGTTGCTCATGCAAGGTCATCTACGAACATTGTTTCTTAAAATTGAAGCCGTCTATCAAACCATCTAAGGTGGATTCGCAAGTCCTGTTGGTTGGATTTTCGGTGGAAAAGTATTGGACATTGGAGAAGTTCTTCTGGAAATCATGATAGGCAACACTCCTTTCTCAAGAAGTGAGACTCTCAACTTCGTCATCGTAAGGTCTAATTCCCCATACAACATGCTGTTAGGAAGGACAATGATGCATAAATTGTTTTAAATATTTAATTGCTAAGTTTTAAATTAATAAAACTTGTCTACCGATACACACACTAACGGGCAGAGAACCCGGTCGTATATAGTGCAGTAGTTTGGTAAATCTGAGGTTGTCCTAAGAGTTAAGGTTTACTAGTTCCAATTTGATTATGTCACGTTTGAAAATGGTTTTGAGTTGATTTTAATAACTACAGAATAGTAAATGCAGTAAAGTAAAGTGATAGAAGAATTCAGGGAGAAAAGCGTGTTAACCTAACCATTTCATTACTAATGCTATGATTACATTTACCTGTGCAATATTCAATTATAAGTTCTATTAGTAGTTCTAATATCCACAGACCCAAATTGGCATTTGAGGTCTGTCCTATACTTACTCTACGATCCCACATTCCTCTACGATCATACGAGCAAGGCATCCAAGTTTGTAGTGGTTAATCCCCAACTATCCTTAAGACCAATCTATAAGCTAAACCGATTATTAACCCCCTCTGAAAGAGTTCCTGTGCTTTTTATGCATTTAATATGGCACAAGCGGTAATGTGGTAAATTCCTACACCAGGGATAGGTGCCAAGCTACCCTAGTACCCCGCTATTCCCATATTCAACATGGTAAGTCTAATAACAGGATTAACAAGATCTAAGCCACCATCTATACTACCAAAACACAAGGATTATTGAAAGGCTATAAGGATATCTAATAAAACCATAATTGAACAAGAAACAATAATGATATAAATAGCAATTACATGGTTAGGCCAGCACTAAGAGTGCTTAGCCACTCATGGTAATAGAAATGCAAGAATTAATGAAAGTAAACATGGATTGAATCATCATTGTTCTTACAGTGAATGTTATGAAGGATTAAATACAAGAACTGTGTAAAGTGACTTCTCCTTTGGACTTTTGGTAAAATGCTTCGGACCTTGGAGGCTTGGTTCACCCCTTTAGACTGTGAGTGTGGAAGTGAGTGATGATGAATGAGCCGGATAAGGGCTCTATTTATATATTTTGGAACTGTTACGGCATAAACCTTATGAGACATTACGCCGTAACCTTGCTACGTAGGCTTCCAATCTTCTTGGCTAAAATGATGTTACAGCGTAACCTTGTCGCCTATGTTACGCCGTAACGCTGACTCGGATAAATCATCTTCTATGAAGTTTGAATGTTACTGCATAAAGTATGAGAGGCTTTACGCCGTAAAAGTTGTGATGACTCATTTCTTCTTTAAAATATGTTACGGCATAATCCTTTGGGGATGTTGTGTCGTAACAAGCCTTGAACTATTCACTTGAGTGCATTTCATGTCTAGATCCCACGTCTTTTGTTAAAATGCTCACTTGGTCCCTGAAAACTAAATATAAATAATTAAGTAACGTTTTCAGACATTTATAACATATTTATAAGCATTTTCATAGGGAATTTGATATTAAAATGTATTAACTATTTGATGTTATCAAATATCCCCCACTTTACTTTTACTTGCCCTCAAGTAGAACCGTTTAGAATAATTTATAAAAATATTTCCCCGATTTAACTTGGAGAAATGAATTTATAGATTACTTATGCTAGAAAATATTAGAGCCGAACACCTCATGAAAAGGGGATCGAAAACACTCAACTCTCATTACTAATCTAGGTGTTTCATTTTGGGGTAATCACTCAATTGCACAGTCATAACATGTATTATATCATAAGCTTGAAAAGTAAACAAGTCTCCACCAATTAGAATTAGGGTCTAAACAGTCTCAAAGGCAACATGAGTGATAAACAGGTTTAAAGCCTAATCATCCTGCAGTCCTTTCCCAAAAGCGTTACACCAACAAGGGCGACAAAATCACATATACATATCCATAATGATGGAATAGACATACATGATTGCAATCAAATCCATTATTCGAGCAAAACCAATGGTCGGGATGTAGAACGATATAAGATAGGATAAGACACAGGAAACACAATAACTGTTGTTAAATAAAAACACGAAACAAATAGTCTAAAGTAATCTAAGGTTGTCATAACTAGCTACTGTCTATCCATAAGTCCAAGAGTCTAAGTCTGGAAATCTGATCTTCAATAATAGGCTACTAACTCCATTCTTCATAATCATTAAGATGGCTTATAGTTGCACCATCTTTACATTTTTAGCAAATGGATGACTTATATTTGCACCATCATTTTAAATATACAAATGCTACAGGAGTTTATATCTTTTTATTATTGCCCTTACAGCATTTAATATAATACATACGCCCCCCCCCCTCACTTGAGATGAACAATATCAAAAGTGATGATATAGAGGGGGTCTTTATAGATCATTAATGATTGGTCTTCTACGAATGCATAAAATTTTCGTACCCATTCCCCCGAACCATAAACTTAAGTAGCCAGAGATTTTAACACGAAAAAAATAAAGACTACAGGGTAGGCTAAGGCGAAATGGTGTAACGAAACATATAGGGTTTAAACAGGGATTGTCTTAACAAGTTGATCTAAGGGTATCTTGCACTAATATTGAGTGCGACAAAGGGTTTTACATGGGGAGGTCGACAAGTCAGTGTGACAAGTCAATAAACACACACACATATAAGCTTTTTTTGGTGATTTCCTAAGATGTCGCCTTCTTGAACCGTCTATACTAACTAACCAATTAGGTCTTGACGAGATGTACATGCCAAGTTCTAAAGTCTACGATACTACAGGCACGCTTATATATTTGGTGGATTTATGTATAATAGATGAAAATGGACGACTAGGCTTAACCTCACTAATTTAATTACAGGATAATAATGTGCTCGGCAAAGATTAACTCTAGTTCAGTAAGAAAAACATGTCAAAAATTTTAAAATTGGCACCATTTTTAAAAAAAAACTAGAAAATCGAAGGCAAATATAGGTTAAGTGGTAATTCTACTCCCATCACCCACTTGGTTTGTACAATGTCCTTATTGTACATTAAAGGAAATGAAATTATGAAATAAGAGTAGAATTAAAACAAAAGACTCCCCCGAGCGTTGCTCTCCTCTCTGAATAATAACTACAAGAGATGAAATCTTGTAACACATCTATAGAGCAAACTTGTTTCCCCTGAAATCACTAGACACAACAAGCATAAAACATTCATAGAGAAATATACACTAAAATCTAACTCACTTTCGTAGGAATCACGGTTGCATTTAACATATACAACAAGCCTTTTAAACCACTTGGTGGCCCAAGTGGATGAGTGAAGTCTCGTGAGGGTTTCCAGAGAACATACCCACAAAGTTCATTTACTTATACACGGTTTTGAAAAGGTTTCAAACTTATTTTAGTTTTCAGAAAAGGTTTTACGGCGTACCATGGGATTGGTTACGTCGTAAACTTATGGTTTTTAAAATTTGAAAATTTGAAATAAGAAGGTTACAACGTAACTAATGCAGAACTTTATGCCGTAATGATATCTGTTACGGCGTAACCTATGTGGTTACGCCCAGATGGAACCTTGTTACCACACAAAAACGAGTCAAGGAGACCTCGAATTCCACTTCCCTTGTGGAGAGAACCTACAACATAAGAGAGAAACCAACAAAAACCAACTAAAATGCAGAAAATAAAAGACAGGTTATCTCCGAATAAGCACTTTTGTTTATTACCGAGTCTTTAAGTTAGACTCAAGGCAAAAAGTACGTCTTTTTATAGATCCTCCTTCCGCTGTCCACTTCCTTACGGATCATATCCCTGAATCTTGGCCCGTTTTCTCTTCCTAATGGTAAGGCATCCATCAATTCTTTAGTAACACAAATGAAATTCTAGCCACTGTCAAACGAGTATCTTTTTATTTTGAAAGTTTCTACATGGACCATTGGTGGGTCATACTCTTCTATGTTGATTCTAAGTTATCGCCTTTCCTCCTCTTTTGATTTTTGATCATGCCACCAATAGGTATTATCCCCTTGTACTTTCTTCTAATTTTCCTATATATCATCTAGCATATGTCTTTTTTTTCCTATTCCTAATTCATACTCGTCTGCTAACTGGTCAACTTCTAGGTCGAACATCCATTTATAGTCGTCAAAACCCTCGAACCATGGATCTTTGACCAACTCTTCTTGAAAGCAATCAAGGAGCCATGTTTTCAAAAGAGCCTTCTTAACTGGTTTACTTACTACAGTGTATCCTACCTTTTTGAATAACCAATCTTTGAAAGGATAGTCCTTTGGTCTAGGTTTATAATCTTCCTAGACCGAACAAGTCTTGAAGTCGGTGTGTTTGGGCTTGAGTTTTTGTTGCACCATTACTCATACCTATTGTCCCAAATTAACTGTCTTTTGGACTTCCCCATATTTTACCAAGAGGAATTCAGGAAATGATAAACCACCTCCTTTTGTACATCCTCTATCATCATCAAGGTAACAATACAATCTTTTTAGATTTCCTTCTTCATTCATTCCATAGACTTCTACTCCTCTATTACATGCCTTTAAGGTTGGGTCACATTTTGGCCAGTCTTTGAGTATTCTATTGCAAATTTGCTTAACATGTTTGCAAAAATATGTGCTGGGGAGGATTGTGTTTGATTTTAGTATCCTCGTCTTTTTGCTTCTTTGTTCCCATATATGATCATCATAGTTGTTCTGAAGATTGTCAGATTTCTCAAATCTTGAAGAATTATTTGATGGAGTGCTACTAAGAGAAGGAGATTCTTCATTATGAATTGAGTTTATCATATAAATCTTTCCTACAAGAGTTGTGAAATTATGAATTTTTTTGTCCATATCGAAAGTACCTTTGTCACCTCCAATTCCTAAGGAGATCTATTTATTAAAGATATCTATTTCGGCATGAATAGTTACTAGAAATGGTCTCCTAAGAATCATGGTTTCATTACGTGTGTTTAACATATCCATAACCATAAAATTTAATGGGAATAAAAACTTATCGATCTTGACAAGGACATTTTCAACTATTCTTATAGGAGATCTTTTCGTCATATCTGCCATTTCAACTAGCATATCAGTCTTTTTAAGTTGAGCTAGTTTTAGGTGTTCAAACATGGACTTGGGTAGGACATCAACACTGGCGCCTAAATTCGCCATAGTATAAAAATTTTAACTTTTAATAGTGCATGGAAGAGTAAAATTTCCAGGGTTCATCACTTTTGGTAGTAGTTGACATGGCAAGACTTTTGAAGACACAACCTTTTCTTGAACAATTTGTGTGTATTTGTTAGAAATAAAGGATACCTTATGTTGTCCGTTATCGAGGGGTGTCTTTTTGTCAATGTACACTACTTTGCATTGGTCAAATGATGAATTGTCTATTTCATTGGCAGCTTTTGTGTGAAACTCCTTTGTTAGCTGCTCGATTTCGATCTCCAAAATTTTGAGAGAAGTGCTTTGGTTTCGAGTATTAATCTTGGCATTCTCCTAGAGTTTCTTCACCCATTCTTCCATCTCGGCTCTTCTTCGTGTTGATTCCTCCAGGTGTTTATTCATAAGCTCCTCCAAGCTTGGCCTCTTTTCTCCAAATGGTGGTCAATTGTCAATGCGTGTGTAGTATCTAGGTGGTCCTATACGGTACTTAGCTCTATTACTGAAAGGTGAAGAACGTCCAAACTCACCATATTTAGCCTCTTTGACGCTCTTTACTTCCTCATTGAGAGGGCAGTCCTTGTCAAGATGACCTCCTCCACAGTTTTGACATCCTACTTGAATAGAATGCACGTTTTCCTTAAGCTTCTTCATGTCTTGGCCTAGGCTATCTAATTTGCTCACAATAGCAGCGATCCATTCAGAATTACTACTACTCTCTATATTTCTGCTCGATGACCTATCGTGCCACTTTTGGGAGTGGTCAATCATAGTCTGAATCGCTGTTAATGCTTGAGCAGGTGTTATGCCAGGAATTGACCCTTATGAATCAAGCAATTGGCGGTTCATGGTCCCAAGACCATTATAGAAGATGTTTACCTTTTGATGGCTATTGATGTTATGAGTGTGGCATTTATATAATAGGTTATTATACCACTCCCAAGCTTGGTATAATGTCTTGTCTCCTTCCTGCTTGAAGTTACGGATTTCTTCAAGCTGCTTGACGGTCTTTGATGGTGGACAGTTCTTTGGATAGAGGCTTTTTTAAGGAGATCCCAGGAATTGACGGTTCCTGAAGGAAGTCTATCCACCCACCGCTTAGCGGATCCAGTTAAATTAATGGGGAAAACACGAAGCATGACAACATCGTGTGATACTCCGAGAATGTTGAATAGGCTCACAATGTCTAAAACTCGCTCCCATGCTCATGGGCATCATTGTTCTTGTTTTTGAAAAAGGTATCCTCCCTTAATTCTCGCATAAATTGACTATTTAACTTAAAATTCACATTGCCTCCTATTTCGGGTTTAACCACGCCCGGTGCCTAGTTCCCTCAAGTCAATGCTACATACTGCTCCATAGTGAGGTTATCGATTTCCCCCTAAGCCATTATGATTTTTGAAATGCTTAGTAATAAGAGATCAAACTAAAACTAATTTTAGCTCCTCGACAGCGGCGCCAAAATCTTGATGCGTAAATTGTTTTAAATAATTAATTTCCTAGTTTTAAATTTATAAAACTCGTCCACCGGTACACGCATTAACGGGCAGAGAACCCGGTCGTATATAGTACAGTGGTTTGGTAAATCCGAGGTCGTCCTAAGAGCTAAGGTTTACTAGTTCCAATTTGATTATGTCACGTTTAAAAATGGTTTTGAGTTGATTTAATAACTACAGTAAAGTAAAGTGATAAAAGAATTCAGGGAGAAAAGCATGCAAACCTAACCATTTCATTACTAATGCTATGATTACATTTTCCTATGCAATGTTTAATTATAAGTTCTATTAGTAGTTCTAATATCGACATACCCGAATTGGCATTTGAGGTATGTCCTATACTTACTTTGTGATCTCACATTCCCATACAATCACACGAGCAGGGCATCTAAGTTTGTAGTGGTTAATCCCTAACTATCCTTAAGACCAATCTATAATCTAAACCGATTATTAACCCCCTCTGAAAGAGTTCCTGTGCTTTTTAAGTATTTAATATGACACAGGCGGTAATGTGGTAAATTCTTACACTATAGATAGGTGCCAAGCTACCCTAGTTCCCCGCTAATCCCAGGTTCAATAGGGTAAGTCTAATAACAGGATTAACAAGATCTAAGCCACCCTCTATACTAGCAAAACACAGGGATCATTGAAAGGCTATAAGGATATCTAACAGAACCATAACTGAACAGGAAACAATAATCATATCAATAGCAATTACATGGTTAGGCCAACACTAAGAGTGCTTAGCCGCTCATGGTAACAGAAATGTAATAATTAATGAAAGTAAATATGGATTGAATCATCATTGTTCTTACAGTGAATGTTATGAACGATTAAATACAAGAATTATGTAAAGTGATTTCTCCCTTGGACTTTTGGTGAAATGCTTTGGACCTTGGGGGCTTGGTTCACCCCTTTAGACTGTGTTGTGAAGTATGGAAGTGAGTGATGATGAATGAGCCGAATGAGGGCTCTATTTATATTTTTTGAAACTGTATGGCGTAACCCTTTTGAGACGTTATGCCGTAACCTTGCTATGTAGGCTTCCAATCTTCTAGGCTAAAATGATGTTACGACGTAACCTTGTCGCCTATGTTATTCCGTAACGCTGACTCTGATAAATTATCTTCTATGAATTTTGAATGTTACAGCTTAAAGTAGGAGAGGCTTTACACCGTAAAAGTTGTGATGACTCATTTCTTCTTTAAAATATGTTACGGCGTAATCCTTCAGGGATGTTGCGCCGTAACAAGCCTTGAACTCTTCACTTAAGTGCATTTCATGTCCAGATCCCACGTCTTTTGCTAAAATGCTCACTTGGTCCCTTAAAACTAAATATAAATAAGTAAGTAACGTTTTTAGACATTTATAACATATTCATAAACATTTTCATAGGGAATTTGATATTAAAATGTATTAACTATTTAATGTTATCAAACAGCAATGCAAAAAATGGGAATGGTAGTCTCCACGATCCACAGGGCCGTCAAATTCCACACCACCCAAGGAATCAATACTGTGTTCTCAACATGTGAATCTGACAAAATAGGAGAAGGTGTAAAGAAAATCAGAGAGACAGCCCCAACAACACATAAGGGGTTCTCAGTTCCACTGATGCCGAAGAAAAGATAATGGTCAACAACAAGTACCCAGAACATACAGTCACCATGGGAAAGCAGCTACCAGAACACTTCAAAGAAAGGTTACAAAACCTCCTAAGGACCAACGCAGATGTCTCTGCGTGGACTCATGCTGATATGACGGGATCCCTAGAACCATTACGGTCAACGGGAAACCCTTCAACACAAAACACAAACTGAATGTGTATAGCCACATCAAGCCAATCAAACAAAAAGGACGAAGCCTTGGTCTTAATCGTAGCACAACAACACGTAAAAAGGTGGAAAAGTTCACAAGGGTAGGGATATTACGGGAGGTCGTGCATCAGACATGGGTAGCTAACCCAGTGATGGTAAAGAAAAGTGACGGAGGATGGAGAATGTTTGTTGACTTCACAGATATAAACATAGCCTACCCCAAAAACTATTACCCTCTGCCCGAGTTCAATTGGAAGGTAGAGTCCCTCTTGGGATTCCGCCTAAAGTGCTTCCTGGACGCCTACAAAGGCTACCATCAGATCCAAATGGCAGAATAAGATGAGGACAAGACAACATTCTTCGCAGGAGAATGAGTCTAATGCTATCGAAAGATGCCCTTCAGTTTAAAAATCACAGGAGGAACGTATCAAAGACTAGTAGACAAGGTTTTCAACGACCAAATTGGAAGAAATCTCGAAGCCTACGTCGATGATATGGTTATCAAAAGCACCTCGGAAGAAGACATGCTGACAGATATAAAGGAAACTTTTCAAAGGTTCTGATCGATCAACATGAAGCTTAATCCAAAGAAGTGTTCCTTTGGCATTGAAGAGGGCCTATTTTTAGGACACCTCATTACTAATCAAGGCATACGAGCTAACCCCTCAAAGGTAAAATCTATCGCTGACACCGAACAGCCAAAAATGCTCAAGGACATACAAAGTCTCAATGGAAAATTAACAGCCTTTAGCCGATTTTTGTCAAAAGGCGCCAAAAGGTCCCTTCCTTTCTTCAAAGTGCTCAAAATTTATACAGATAAAAAGAACATATAGTAGACACAAGAAGCAGCAGTAACACTCTAAGAAATGAAGAAATTTATGGAGACTTTGCCAACGCTCATAACACCAATACATGGAGAAGTTCTAATGATGTATCTTGCAGCTTCGACAGAAAGCATAAGCGCAACTGTATTCGCAAGAAGGGAAGAAGGACAGGTTCCCATTTACTTTGCAAGCAGAGTCTTACAGGGAGCCGAGCTCAACTACCATGCACTGGAAAAACTCATACTAGTATTGGTACACGCAGCAAGAAGGCTGCGAAGATACTTTTAAGCATATACGGTATCTATCCTAACTAACTCTCCTATCAAACAGGAACTCACAAAGCCTAAAAATCTGGGCGTGTAGCTAAATGGGCAATCAGGCTAGGAGAACATGACATCATGTTCCAAGCAAGGGGTAACAACAACAAAGAAAAGCCAAAAGATTTTTTAATCGAAACACCCCCTGAAGATAACAGGAAGGAAGTAGGGAGAAAGACAGACGCGAAACTAGAGGAAACGAAACCAAGCTGCGAGTGGAAGCTCTATACTGATGGAGCATCAAGCTCTGACGGTTCAGGCGCAGGATTGATGCTGATAGATCCCGAAGGTAAAGAGTATATGCTCTACGTTTTGAATTTGAAACAATGATAATGAAGCAGAGTATGAAGCACTATTAGCGAGGCTAAGAATAGCACAAGAAATGGAAATCATAGACTTGGTGATCTTTGTAGACTCTTAACTATTGATAAATCAAATAGAGGGAATCTACGCAGCCAAGCAACCAGCCATCAGAGAATATCTACAAAGAACAAAGGAAACCCTAAGAAGGTTCAGGAGCTACACAATGGAGCACATTAAAAGAAATCAAAACAAGAAAGCTGATGCCCTAAGCAAACTAGCTTCGATGACCTTTGAGCATCTCACTAAAGAAGTGCTAGTCGAAGTCCTGGCGAGAAGGTCAATAGAGGAAAAGGAGGTTCTACAGGTCGAAACTAAAGAAGAGGAAAGTTGGATGACCCTCATCCATGAGTATTTGCTGAGCGGTTTACTATCAGAAGACTCTAAAGAGTCCAGGAAGATCAGAATTAAGGCACCTCAGTACAAACTGATTAGAGGTAACCTATACAAGAAGTCTTTCTACCCACCATGGCTTCGCTGCATAGCTCTACCAAATGGAGGTTCTTGTGGTTTCAATATGGAGTTACGTTTAATGGTGGTTAGGATCACAAAGCAAGGATATTATTGGCTGTCAATGCATAGAGACATTGCAAGAATAATTCAAGATTGTGAGAAATGCAAAGAGCAATATGCGGCGAGGAAAAGAGCAGAAATCGGGGCAATAGCAGCTGGAAATGCATGGCCGTTTAGTCATTGGGGAGTCAACATCTTAGAACCCCTACCAACAGCCCTAAGAGGACTGAAATTCTTGGCAATAGCCATAGAACACTCCATGAAATAAATAGAAGCAAAGCCTATAACCGCTGTAAATGCAAGACATTTAGAAAGATTTGTATAGGAATAGGTGGTGTGTAGATTCAGAGTGCCACAAATAATCAGTTCGAAGGACGATAAGCACTTCCAAGAAGGCATCTTCGTAGACCTTTGTAGAGGATTAAAAATCATACAATCTTTCTCCTCCATCACAGAACACATAGAGATAATAAGCAAAATCAAGAAGCATCTAACTTGAAGCCAACAAAGATGGGTGGACGATTTACCTTAGGTATTGTGGATACATAGAACACTTCTAAGAAACAGCCAGAAGGATACACCGTTTAGCTTAACCTACGGCTCTGAGGCCATAATCCCGACAATCAAAAGTAATGTAGCTAAAGACGACAAAGGAAGAATAAAGGAAGTGACAAAAAGAAAGGAAAGCAAGGAAGTAACTTCGATTGAAGAAGCTTACTATCAAAACAAGCTTCGCAGGTACCACAGCAAAAAGAGCAATCATTCGACCTACAAGGTAGGAGATTTTGTTTTACTATTGCAAAACAACACAAAAAACCCATAGGTATGGCAGGGTCCTCATATGATAAGAGAAGTTCACGAAGGAGAACTCTACAAGATCATTGACGCATCTGATCACTCATTGATTTAAATAGCAAAAGGAATAAACCTTTGTAAGTTTTACATGTAAAACTTACCTCTTTTACAACTCTTTTTTCAGTAAAAGTCATTGTTTCGACTATCTAAAAAAGTGTAGCAAACTAAGTGTTCATACGCGAGATGATGTAAATCTTTCTACATTATTAATGAAATAGACTTATCCAAAATCTTTTATGTCGTTATTTACAACAAAATATCTCATAAGGCCATACTTGAGCCTAATACTACTAAGTTTAACGTTCGAAGGGATGTTGTGGGGCCACGTATGAGCCCTACCAAAAATAAACATCCATAAAATTCACGTTAACTTTCCTCATTGCTTCTTTAAGCCTTGAGGACGTAATGAAGCGGGTCACAACCCTTCATTTGAAAATTGACAAATAAGTTAAAGATTTAAGGCCACGCATGAGCCTCCGCTTGATAAAGCGCATAATGGAGTCAGACTCAAAGTCCTCTAAATCCTCAAACATGATTGGAGACTATGTTCCCAATGGAAGCCTACCTTCAGGGTTGGCATAAGATATTCGCCTGCATAATTGACAACTTAAGGCTACACTTGAGCCTTCGCTTCATAAAGCGCAAAATTTTACTTATAAATGATAAAGAGGTCAGACTAAAGTCCCCCAAAGTCATGGCAAGAGAAACAAGGATATCATAGACAAAATTTGGGACTGCGTCCCTATATTTAACTCCCTAGGGGAAGGATACAATCCGAAGTCAACCTTAAAGGTCGATGTAAATTGTTCATACAATGGCCAATATAAACCATTGTCAAAATGTAAATTGTCTAAAGGCCGAAGCCTGGATCATAACAAATTGTTTGAAGGGTACATGCCACCCTTAAGACTGAATAAACACCAACATGGTAACCTTCATTAAATCTAAGAGGACTAGGGCTTCATAGCTGAAATATCCACAGGAGGAGACATCGGGTTAGAGACTGAAACCGAGGATGAAGTAGCTTTCTAAGAAGAAGGCAAGGGGACTTGAGTCCTTGAAGGAGCAGGTCTTTGAAGAGATGGAGGCTTCTTCAATAATAAAGCTTCAATAGAAGCTGAGGGATCTACCACAAATTCATCCAACCAAGGGAAAGTAGCTGTGGCAAGATCGTTGCTGGCCTAAGTATGATGCTTCTTATAAGAAAACGATAACCCTTCACCTTCGACAGGTCAAAAGGCTCCTTTATATAAGCAACTTGCTCATAAGCCCTACACCTCCTATACAAGATAGCGGAGGACACAAGCCTGCCAACAAGGCTACCTATGTCATCACTATGAACAAGCTCCATCACAGCATAAGGAACGACTTTCGATACCACCTCTCTCTTATCCTGCTTAACCTCCTCAACCTCCTTTCAGAGGGACACTTCAACAACCTCTAACCTCGCCTTTTCGGCCTCCACAGAAGTAACCTTCAACTCTAAAGTTGAAAGGCTCTGTTGGTAGCCTACCCACTTCTGACTGTCTAGTATCATTATGTCAATACTCACCTTATGCTCTTTTACTTTAGTAGAGGTAGTAGATTTCTTCTCCCGGAGGGCCACTACAGTGGGGTTCTTCTCAAACTCAATTATAGCAGCCTCACATTTAGCCCGTAGTTCCTCACAATCTTCCTCCTTAGCCCTCTTCATGTCCTTCATAACATCAGACTCACCTCTTAGCTTCTCAATAACCTACAATAGCTCACTGGGCCTCTTGTTAAAAGTATTGTCAACTACAGCTTGTCTCGCATAGCAGCGATCATGAAGATCCAACAACTTCATATCTATGTAGTTATCCAAATGATTCTTCCAAGATAGAGGAGTAATAGAAGAGATCTTAAGGTAGCAAGCAGTAGCATCTTTAAGCTCAAGGATATCAGGGAGACCTAAAAAGGAAAAAAGACAAACATAATGGTGAACCCATGATGCAAAGACAATACAAAGCAAGTTAAAGAATGAAAGTCTACCTTCGTCATCATCAGACACTATCAAGTAGGAAACATCATCCTTTGAAGAAGAAGTCTTGGCACGGGTAGCACGAGAGGTTGAAGATCCAAAAGCAAGTTTTCTCTTAATAGGAGGCCTAAATGACCCTCTTCTAGTCTTACACTTTTGATCCTTTATCCGAGCAGCTACACTTTCATGGTAAACAACAAACAATTAAGGCTTCAGGCTTTCCCTAGAATCTGTTGTAACCTTTGCAGGCTAGATCACAAGCTCTTCTTCGGCTTTTAAAGGCTTCGTGTTTACTGAAACAGATGGGGAACCAGTGCCGAACCTCGAGGAAGGTTCCTTGGGCAAAAATAATAAATCCTCATCATCTTCGGTGTACATAAAGTTCCTGAAAGCCATTTTTGCAAGAAGAAAAAGTAAATCATGTATCAGTGAAAAAGGAAAATGAAGAAAGAAACAAGAAAGATAAATACCCTTGCCGCCCGCCATGATCGCAGGTCGTTGCTGACCATATTCCCACGAAGGTTTGAGGCCAGCAAAGAAAAGAATAGGATCAGTAAAAACACGAACACTCGTGAGATATCGACCAAGATGCTGGAACATGGGATTCTCTTTAATATTTGAGGGAAGTTTATCTTTGAAGGATTTTGTATCGAGTTTGTTTTGCTCAGAAAGAAGTTGTGAATACTTGGCAGGGACAATGAAGTCTTGAACATAGAAAAACTGCTCGTGCCAACCCTCGATACGAGTAATGACCTTAAGGAGAAGATTAGGAATATGTTTTTCAGACCTTTTGGCAAAAGTCAACCATTTACCAGCTTGACACAAATTGAAGAACCCTCGGAAGAGGTCAACAGAGGGCTCACAACCATAAGCCTTGCACATGAAAATATTTGAGAACTTCACAAAAGAACTTAATAAGGGGAAGCCTAAGATTTGCAAGAGATAATGAATGGGTGTACAGCCCGACATACCCAGGTGGAGCATCAAAAATGGTCTGATTAGATTTAGGTAGAATAACATGATATTTAGAAGGAATAGGGTAGAGGGTGAGAAAATTATTGAACTCCTCCTTTGAAAGTTCACAAGTTTGAGTAGCTATTGAATATTTTACACTCATAATTAAAAAGATAGTAATTATTATCTTACCTCAGAGATAGATGAATAGCAGATCGAAGAAAGTAGAAAAGAAGATGATGACCGCGGTAAAAGGAAAATAGGGGTTTATGCTAAAGTATTTATAGGTAACTCTCAGCACTTTTATGACCGTCCACATGTAAAGCATCAGGGGTCATTCGGATTTCAAACTAGAGGAAAAAGTAGGATAAGACATTCACGATTACCCATGATGACTGTTAAGTAATCTTCATTTAAAGACTCAAATAACTCCACGACAAGTGGACTTATAATTTAATACATTCAGCACGCCTTCTCGGGCCTTCGACATGGCCTGTGATTTGGACTACATTTGATGAGTCAAACGCAATGCACCCATAGATGCTTACATTACATTCAACTAGGTGGCTTGATGATGTACCCTCCTTTCCGGCTCAGAGGCCTCCCTTTCGAGCTCGAATGGGATCTTCTCCTAATTGTACTTTAAAACCTTCAAATAGTTTCGAGTGGCATAAAACTATCTTCGAGATGGTTACCAGTATGGAAATCCGCCACACAAAGGTCCCAAACCCTTTGCGGTAAGGCCTTCGATGAAACTAGGGCAGAGGTCGGACTTGTTTAAGTCAAACACCCACGATCTTCCTCTCTACCTAATCTTTTACGCCAAGGTAGAGAATGTGGTATATAGTTCCTGTAATCACCTCTCAAAACACCAAACACCCCCACGATCACTGTTTTTTGTGCTAGCCTTGTCCCATCTTATTTCTACACATATAAATAGATGGCAAGGTCTCCTTGTATGACTAAGACTTTCACACACTCATAAATACTTACTTTACATCATAAAAGCACATACTTACTCTCACGCCAGAGGTGATTCGCAGGGACACCCCCTGCGCTTCACTTAACGTAGTGTTTCTATTTATGTTGTCACAGGTTATCCAAGACTTGGCAATCCCTCAAGCATCCCAAGAACTCTTCAATCCCATCGAAGCCTGATCGTGCCCACATTTGCAAAATCATATATCATGTCGGAAACTCTTTGAGGTGTCTTGGTCAGACATCAGTAGGGCAATATCACCACTTGCATATTATATGTATCTCCTAATTTAGCATTCAGTGTCATGAGCTTAGTACAATGTAAATACTTTTCATGTGATATTGTATCTGTTATAATAGTCACATCACTTTTAAAATCTTGTGGTCCAACCTTACATTAATTCAAACCTATGAATTCATCAACTTTATGTTGACTGTTTTAAGCATGTTTTCCCAGGTGCTTAGCTGGATTGTTCTTGAAGTGCTATTTGATGTTGCATGCATTGTTGGGTTTTTTTCAAGAATGTTTATCTTTAAACTTAAATACTCGTTGTCCTAAAAAACATGTCATGATTCCGTTGCATTTTACTTAAGCTTTCGCTAAAACTATTTCATTTATGTCAAGAATATTGTAAGACTTATTTTGATTTATCTAAAGCAACGAGTTATGCTTTATCAAACATGTTGATCCCTTATTAACAGATCTTACTTAGCTTGTTAAAGCTTAGTTGTGTTGGATAGATCCAAAACAACTATAGTAGAAACTAAGATTGAGAATATCACAAACTATGCGGAAACTAGTTTGCAATGCTAAGAAGAACAATAAAACAGTAAACAAAATTTTACTAAACTTTCAGCCTCAATATAAAACAATCACTCTAAATAGTGACAGGTTTACAAAATAACCTTGAAGCTTTTAAACTCTGACTGCTATGAAGACTATATATATAACTTATGTCTATATAAATGCCGTAAGGTTGCTTTTATACATTAAGGAAACCCTAATGGGCTTACAAAACGCGTATACTAATCAATGCATATCTATTCCTAATATATCTCATACATATCACTTTAGCAGTATTAACTATTTATAGTAACAGTACTAACTACATAACTTACGGTACTAATAAACTGATAGTACTAATAAACTGACAGTACAAACACTTTGTACTATAACACCTCATGTCTTAGGTCATTGTACGACATTATGTAATCCACAATTTATTTTTAGGGTTTTATGCGTTTACTTTTAAATTGTAATCGTTAAGCTAAATCGCGTAAACTAAAAATGATCATTCAATGTAAACGGGCATTAAACAATTAAATGTTTAGATCAAGCAAGTGTTATATGATTATTTAGAGGAAAATTATTATCATTGCCCATTTTATTTTTATTGGTTACGTTAAGTGTTTACGTTTCGCGATAAAATTTGTTTAGGCCTTCCCGGAAGCACGTTAACTTATCTACGCTTCATCAAATACCCAAAATTTGTACTCAATACTTAAAGTTTATTTAAAACTTCAAGTATTTATCACTTTTAATATCATATTCATTATGCAGGACTTCAAATCAAACCCTACAATGTACAAGTTATACATTGTATTTAATCTTTACTACATTATACTTCAAATAATGCAAGAATACTTTAAATAAAGATCAAAAATACTATCTAACTCATATACATACATATATGAACGTCTACATATAGATAAGATGAGCCAAGAGTCACCAAGAAGCTTTGTAAAATATCTTCATGCAACTTGAACCATGATAGACCAAGTATAAGGCTCTAAATAAAGCCATATTATTCTCATTCAACCAATCTTCTTCAAGAAGCATTGCCACCCTATGCATACATCAACTAGACACTAAAATATCTTCCTAGTAGTATAAATAAGGGTGCACTTGTGATAGAAAAGCTCATACTTTCCATTTCATTACAAAGAAATCACAAAAATCTCTTCCTTGTTCTCTCTAGAGCCCACGGCTCCAAAAACCTTACCAAACCAAATCCATTGCTTGATTTTCTATCATTATACAAGCATACACCATCAACCTAAGGTATTCTAAAGAAGGTTTCAAGAGTTGGTTAAGACCAATTGCAAGGAAAGAAACAGAAAAAGGAAGAAAGGGTTATGACTTGGGAAAAATTAGAGTTTATCATCCTAATTTTTCAAGCCAAGAATTAAATCACAAGGGTGTGATTGGTTTTCTTTCTTTACTCATCCACAAACAAGGTTATATATAAAGCATAAGCGTGAATCATTTCATAACTAGATTTTTATGTGGTTCATATGTTTATATACAGTCTAAATCACCATTTAGGGTACTTTTGAATATGTAAAAATGGATATTAACTTATGATTAATATTAATATGAACTTATTTACATTTCATAGAATGTAATATCAGATAAAGGGATGTATAAGCAATCTAAAACATGTTGGTTAAGTATGAACATGGTTTTATGAGCAAATAAGGGTTCCCAAATGTTAACTTATTGAGTTACATAAGAGAAAATGGAGTGAAACTTAGTATCTTAACACACTTGAGCAAAGCATGATCAATGGACTTTATATATGTTTAAAGACATAAGATAGAAATGTTGTGAAGTAGTTGTAATAAGGTATTGAAAGCATATGGACAAACACAAGCTTAAAACATGTCTAAATCACAAAACCTCAAACCTTCAATTTTGATTCAAATTTAAGAAGGCAACCAATTCATGTTAATAAAGATATTACATCTCATAGATTCAAAAAGATAAGAAACTCAAAATCGGATTTATAACTAAGAAGATAACACTATTACGAGTTTACGACGCTAAATACTTAAGAAAACGAATTTTATAAAAATTACTAATTCATGGCAGTAACATATACTTTGAAAACATCAATAATATTGATAAACCTTTCACAATTACGAGAACGTGTTTACGAAAGAATCCGCTAAAAACGGAGCTATAACGAATAAAATACGACAACAAACGGGTTTTTTACGTTAATTAAAAGTATAAAAACAATATATAGCTGTATGACCAGTAAAAACACTATTCCCATCATAGGAATCTTCAAAAACCTAAAAAAATATGATTTTTATATCACTAAAAAAATCATCTTAAACGAAAGCGTGGCGAAAGAAACAGCGAGAAACGGACTTCAAACGACAAAGTTTATGTCATTTTTACTAAAGGCCGTAAATTATAAACGTTATTACTTTATAATTAACGATTTCACTTAAACGAATAGATTGAGATAGCTGTATAAATATTATATATATATATAGAATATTACGGGGAGAGAGAATATAGATATATATATATATATATTACTATATCTATATATATTTAAAAATAATATACATATATATATGTTAATAGTTATCAAATTTCTATATTACTAGGGAATTTCATAATGAGGCTTATTCGGATGGCGTATTGACGAGTTGTTGGATTTACGATTTAAAGTGTCCTAACTCCTCGTACGTCATGTCATGACCTCTTAAATTATGATAGCCCGAACGATAGTACAATGATAACTATATATGATTAATATACGGTTGTTGTTAGACAACGTACTTTAATACTAATTCGACCTATAATATCTAGGTTGCATTCGGGCGTTAGCGTGACGCGTCTTTACTTGGGATATTTTATTATCAGTTACTCACTCAAGGTGAGTTCATAGCCCCATCTTTTACAATTATTCATTTACAAGTTTTTGGGGTTAGAAACATATGCATGTTTTACAAATTGGACGCAAGTGTACATTTTTATCATAATTACGTTTTGCCTAAGTAGCGATAACCCACTATGCCCATGAATCATGAACTGTTAATAACTGGAAAGTAAGCGCGAATGATTGTAGATAGATCTATTTGGGATTGACCTCCCCGTTCGGGTGACTACCTATCACTGGAAACGAACGTATATCATGTCGGATTTTGGATGTTACGGGTTGAACATCATCACGGGCAATGTAGGCAATATTTATATATTGTAAATCAATTTATGAAGAGCTTCGGGTGTCAGAGCCTTAGGAATACGTAATTGCATTTCTGAGATGCCCTGAATCTGTTGCATTATCACAGGAAAGTCTTTTGCGGTCCTGCATATACATTTTACATAAACCTATGAAATACACCACTTTATGTTGACGTATTAAATGCAATGTTTTCCAGGAGGTCAATAAAGCACGAGGTGTGAAGGTACATTGGTGGTTATATTTATGAAGTCATCATTAAAGATTTAGCCCGGCATTAACATTTTGTATATTCTTTATGGGCTGGAAATAATTTGAATAATAACAAGTAAACAAGTAAAGCTTTGGCTTTTGTAACACATACTTATTAAATCCCAATAGATCCAGTTTTAAAGACTTTTTGGTCGTTCTTATATTATATTTGTGTTATTGCTACCTGGAGAAGGTACCACGCACCCGGACCCTTATTTACTGCTGCACCCATATTTGGGGGTGTTACAAGATTGGTATCAAGAGCCAAGGTGTTATAGAGAACCAGGTCAAATATTTTTGCTGGACAATAAACCGATTTCAAACATAGACTCATATGAAAACCGGGTTTTCACGGAACAAACATACACTAATTGTGCATTAGTTTTGGTTGGCTAGATGCATGCCATGATTGATATACAATGTTATGAATATACATGTATATCTATTAAGAGTTCTTATATTAAATACTTATATAAGCCTAATTTTGATTTCAGATATTAATCATATGTCTGAGCAATCTACAGTTACATACACATCAGTATCCTTTCTATTTGAGGACGATTCATAACATTGGTCACCATAGAGTCCATGGACCACCCATTATGCCAGAGGGACCCATATGTGCTTACATAATGGTTGCTTATCAGGTTGCACCATTGCCTGACTACATACCTGGCCCCGAGGTTCCACCATCGCCTAACTACATGGAGGGGTGGTTGGGTATGTTGGTTCGGGTTAGTAAACATGGCCCCGAGAGCCGCATTCACTCCCCCACTTGGACTTTGTTTCTGAGCCGATGTACCCTAAGTACATACCACAGGAGGATGAGATACCCCCGGCCGAGGAGCAGCCACTACCTGCTAGCTGCCTCACCCACTGCAGATTTCACAAGGATATGTTCTCGAGTTCTGATCTGGCCGGATGGAGTACCGATGATGACGATTGTGATCCCGAGGAGATCCAGCAGACTACCCTGCTGATAATGGGATGATGATAATGATGGAGGATGAGGACGAGGCTACGGAGGAGGAGGAGGAGCACCCAGCTCCGGCCGACTCTGTCCCACCTGTACACCGTATGACTGCCAGGATATCTATCCGGGATGAGCCATCCATATCACTTCCTCCTAGGGAAGAGGTCGAGAGACTTCTTGCCTTAACCACCCCACCACCATCACCACTTACTCCACTATCATCTCCATTACCACAGATACCATCATCACCATTACCTATACCATCACCACCACCCAATAGCCCTACTCATATTGAGATTCCCGAGAGTTATTTACCGCTTCGGAAGAGGGTGCGTTTTGCTTCTCCCACCCCTAGTCATGAGGTCGGGAAGAGTTCAGCAGCCGATGCTGCTAGGCAGGACGGACCTGCCGTAGCTAGGGAAGACCCTTATTCCATAGCAAGGGGAGACCTTTATGGATTCGTTGATATGGTAGATGTTGCTCTTGGACATCCGATGTCTAGGGAGTTAAACTATGGCATTACGGATACATGGGATGATCTGGTAGGAGCCATCGAGGAGATTGCACCGACCACCCTAGAGGGGGTCAATCAGAGGGTTACCAATCTTTCTACCACTGTTGAGCAGGAGACTACCATCATGTATGATATGATGGAGGATGCTCAAGATGACCGGTCTCTACTAAGAGCCCGAGTCAACCTGTTGTATAGGGATAGGCCTGTTCATTGTCGTTTAGCAGTAATGATAGAAAGAGAGGCTATGATGGCTCGTGAGGCTTGGGGACTATCCATGGATGCTAGTGACCATGCACGTTTAGATGTCATGTCATTACATACTACGGTAATGGCGCAGAGTGCATTGATTTCAGAGTTACAGTCAGCAGATCACAAGAGACAGGGGGTGATTAAAGAGTTGTGTGCATCAGACCACAAGAGGCAGGTCCAGTTGACTAAGGCATTACAGTTGCTGAAAGGACTACAGACTCAGATGACCGAGTTTCATAGGCAACATGGACCCACAAAAGGTTCGGCACATCCTGATGCACCAGGGGAGGCTGGTAGCACTTCCTAGATTTAGTTATGTTGTAGCTATGCTATGCAGCCTGTTAAGTATTATGGGTTATTCCCAGCTAGCAGACTGTATAGATCTTTTTGTTTTGTTTAGCTACCCAGTATAGGTCTTTTGTTCAGGTATTATCTATCTTGTACAACATACTAAGTATTACGGGTATATCCCTGCTAGTATAGCTTTAGGTTGTTTCTTTTGTCTTGTAACCTAAGTGTAGTAATCATCTTGTGTCTAAACCGAACATGTATGTTTTTCCAAGTTATATATGAAATAGACGGATTACGTTATCTATGGAATCGAATTTATATTAAATGAATGTCGATTTGGTTATACCATGGTTAATTTCAATAACAGTTGTACATTTCACTGTGTGATGTGATCTCGTTTTTATTTAATGTATATATGTTATGACATAGTTATAATTTTATGAAATCTAACGGGTATTATGTTTTCTTGTGATTTAAAGAAAATGGCACAAAAGAGAAAGACCACGAGGTTAAACCCAGATGCAACACCAACACCAGTCACAAACACTCATACCACTACATCTGTCACCAATGCCCAACTTCAGGCAATGATTGACGAAGGCGTTACTGCTGCACTGGCAGCACGTGATGCAACTAGGAATGACGATGATAGCTATACTTCAAGAACGGGTGCCAAAAGGCCTGTGCAAGTTGCTCGTGAATGCACCTACCCGGACTTCCTAAAATGCCAACCTTTGAACTTCAAGGGCACTAAGGGAGTTGTTGGACTCACTCAGTAGTTTGAAAATATGGAGTCTGTTTACAGCATAAGCAACTATACAGTAGCATGCCAGGTCAAATTTTCTACGTGTACCCTGCAAGGAAATGCTCTTACATGGTGGAATTCCCACGTTAAGACCACTACTCCTGAAGCTGCCCATGCAATGCCATAGAGGATACTGAAAAAGATGATGACAAACAAATACTGCCCAAGGGGAAAAATTAAGAAGTTGGAGTTTGAAATGTGGAATTTGAAGGTGAAGGGTACTGATGTTGTAACCTATAGCCAACGTTTCCAAGAACTGGCACTAATGTACGATCGGATGTTTCTGGAAGAAATAGACAAAGTTAAGAAATATGTCGGTGGCTTGCTCGACATGATCCATGGTAGTGTGATGGCAACTAAGCCAAAAACTATGCAGGATGCCATTGAGTTCGCCACTGAACCCATGGACAAGAAGATCAACACTTGGGCTGAATGTCAGGCTGACAACAAAAGAAAGTCTGATGCACCGCCTGGAACAACTAGAATCAGAACCAAATAAGAGACAAAACCACATGAGATATAAAGAGCTTATGCCACTAAGGAATGGTGACGGAGACCCTACGAAGGGCCTAGACCTCTGTGTTCAAATGTAACTATCACCATCGAGGTCCTTGGTGCTCCTAAATGCCACAAGTGCCACGATTTTGGTCATTTAGGTTTCGTGACTGCAAGAATCCCTAATGTCAACACTGGGGCTAATAGAGGACTTGTTTTGAATGTGGGTGCTCAGGGGCATTTCAGCAGGATCTGCCCAAAATTGAAGAAGAACAAAAATCCGGTGTAATCAGGCTGGAAAATGCAAGGCTTAGGCAAAGGTATATGCCATGGGCAATGTAGGGGCAAACCCGAGTCGACAATTCGTTACGGGTATGTTTTCTAACAACCGATATTTGCATCTATTTTATTTGATACGGTGTCCGATTGTGTTTTGTATCTACTGCATTTAGCTCTCGAATTGTTATCACTCCGACTGCATTAGATCATGATTATAATGTCGAACTAGCCGACGGGCGAATAGTTGGGTTAAACACTATTATCTGGGGTTGTACGTTAAACCTCTTAAAACATCCTTTCAACATAGGACCTATACCCGTCGAAACTAGGTAGTTTTGACGTGATAGTGGCAGGATTGGTTGGGCCAAAGTACCATGCCGTTATTGGTATGTGCGGAAAGATCGTTCGCTGTTCTTTTGGAGACGAAATTGGTAATCATTCGAGGTGCGGATAGCAAACAATAACATGGGACCACGATTAAATTATCATCTCGATGTACTAGGCTCAAGGGTATTTAACGATAGGGATGTCACGTATTCTTTAGCAAATATCACCGCAACCAAAGACGAAGACAAGTCAAAGGAGAAACGACTTGAAGATGTGCCAGTTGTTCAAGAATTTCCTGAAGTCTTTCCTGAGGACTTGCCGGGTATACCACCCACTCGACAAGTGGAGTTTTGAATCGATTTGGTACCGGGTGCTACACCTGTAGCAGGGAAACCATTAGATTGCACCCGTAGAAATGGAAGGAACTGCAGGAGCAATGCAGGAACTTTCACGGACACAAGGCTTCATAAGACCAAAGTTCCTCACCCTGGGGGAGCTCTGTTCTGTTTGTAAAGAAGAAAGATGGGGTCTTTTGATTGAATCGATTTACAGGGAATTGAAAAACTAACAGTTGAAAAGCCGCTACCCACTCCGAGGATCGATGACCCTTATTCGACCAGTGCAAGGGTCGTGTATTTATTCAAAAGATCGATCTGAAGGTCAGAGGTATCACCAGTCTGAGGGTTCGAGAAAGAAAGACATTCCAATGACTTGCGTTCAGGAATCGATACGGTCACTACTGAATTTCTAAGTATGTTCTTTTTGGTTGACTAATGCACCAGCGTGTTCATGACCTTATGAACCCGGGGGTGTAAACCGTATCTGGACAAGTTTGTAATTGTTCTTTATCTATGACAGATTTGATCTACTTAAAGTAAGAAGGAATATGTAGACACTTTGGCAGATCTTGAAATTGCTTATAGAAGGAAGAATTGTACGGCCAAGTTCTCCAAGTATGAATTCTGGAGTTACAAGGTTCAAATTCATTCGGTCACGTGATCGACTGTCTGAGGTATTCAAGTTGGCCACTGCCAAGTTTGAATCTAATCAAGGATTGGGCGTCTCCTAAAACACCAACAGAGATTCGCTATTTTTTGGAGACCTTAGCCGGATTATTTTAGAAGAATCATCGAGGGTTTTCATTAAGATCGCCAAGTCAATGGGACCAAACTACCCAGAAAAGGCATATTTTGTCAGTTTTTGTTTGGGGCGATATATAACAAGAACAGTATTTTCAACTATTGAAGCAAAGCTGTTTGTGTCAGTGCACACAATCCTGGCCTTTCCCCCCCCCCTCGCAGAGAAGCAAAGATTTATCGGCATACTACGATGCTTCAAAGAAGGGTTTGGGCGATGTGTTGATGCAAAGAGAAAAGGTGATTTCTTTATGCATCACGCCAGTTAAAAATTCATGAAAAGAAATATAGATCATGATTTAGATACTCGGGGCAGTAGTGTTCACTCTACAAAATTAGAGGCACCTATCGTACGGAACCAAGTGCACGGGTGTTCATGTTTAAAGTTTACAAATATTCTTGATCAGAAGGAATTAATATGAGGCAAGTCGCTGGTTAGAGTTGCTTGAGAGTGATTACGATTGCGAAATTATTATACCCAGGGAAGGCGATTTTGTTGATGATGCTTCTGTGACAGACAGGAACGAGAACAACCATAGAGTTCGAGCCTTAGTCATGACTATTGACTTGGATCTTCTAAAAAAAATCCTGAAGCTCACGACTGAAGCACGAAAAACCATCGAGAACTCAAAAGCGCTGATGTTTAGGAGGTATGTTGTTGAGAATTTAAAAGATCGGAGCAAACTTAGAACAGAAAAGTTGGAACCTCGCGCGGATGGAACTCTATGCTTAAATGGCAGAGTTGGTTACCATGTTATGGCGACTTAAGGATTGTGATCATGCACGAGTCCCACAAGTCTAAATACTCTATTCATCCGGGTTCTGACAAGATGTACTAGGATATAAAGAAGCTATATTGGTGGCCCAATATGAAAGCCAACATCGCCACCTATGTTAGCAAATGTTTGACCTGTGCTAAGGTCAAGGCCGAACACAAGAGACCATCGGGTTTGTTAGTACAACCCGAGAAACCTCAATGGAATGGGGACACATCACGATGGTTTTGTCACAAGCTTCCTAAGTCGTCACAGTGTTATGACACTATTTGGGTGATCGTTGACTGACTTATAAATGTCTTGCCATCACTTTTTATGCCAATGAGTGGAAACGGATCCTTGGATAACGCCTGGCGGAGAACTGTACCTAAGGAGGTAGTCAGAATCATGAATACCTGTCTCAATTATCTGTGATCGTGACTCTCGGTTCTCATCAAAATTTCTTGGAAGTCACGTCAGAAGGCTGTTTGGTACAGTTTTGGTATGAGTATGCTTATCATCCAGAAACCGACGGACAAAGCAATGCGAACATCCAAACTTCGTAGGATATGAGACGTGTTTGCGTAATCGACTTTGGAAATGATTGGGTTAAACATTTGCCATTGGTCGAGTTTTCATATAATAACAGTTATCATGCTAGCATTAAGGCTGCACTGTTTGAAGCACTTTACGGTTCGACTAGTGTCGTTCACCGGTTGTGTATGGCCGAGAGCGAAGGTGGACAAGTTCAAACTCACTGGTCCAGAATTGTTGCAAGAATAACGGAGAGGATCATATCCAGATCAAAAAAAGGATTCAAACCGCCTCAAGCTCGACAAAAGAGCTCCGCATTTAAAGCGTAAACCAATGGAGTTTCAAGTTGGAGATAAAGTTATGTACGGGGGAAGTTAAACCCCAGATATGTCGAACCTTTCAAGGTGTTGAAAAAGGTTGGATCCGTTGCTTACAAGCTTGAACTTCCTCAAGAGCTGAGCAGGGCTCACAATAGGTTTCATGTATCCAACTTGAAGAAATGTTATTCTGACGATCCATTAGTCGTTTCGTTAGAAAGACTCCAAGTGGATGACAAGCTTCATTTTGTTGAAGAGCCTGTAGAAATCATAGATCGCGAAGTCAAACAATTGAGGCGAAGCCGTGTCCTAATTGTTAAGGTTCGATGGAACTCTAGGCGGGGTCCTGAGTTTAAGTGCTGTGTCATAAGCCTTGAGGACAAGGCTCATTTAACGGGGGAAGACTATGACACCTCGTGTTTTAGGTCATTGTATGACATTATGTAATTTACAATTTATTTTTAGGGTTTTACGCGTTTGCCTTTTTTCTTACTCTTATAATCATTATTAGTTAAGTAAATCGCGTAAACTAAAAATGATCATTCAGTAAACGGCATTAAACGATTTAAACGTTTACATCAAGCATGTGTTACAAATGTTATTATGAGGAATAATTATTAACTTTGTTCATTTATTTTATTGGTTACGTAAAATGCTACGTTTTCTCGATAAATTGCGTTTCGGATTCACCGAAGCAGCAAAAACCTAACTACGCTTGAACGAATACCCACGAATTATAATCCCCACTACACAAAATATCAAAATTTCATCTTATTTATATATATATATATATTTATATATATTATATATATATACATAACACCCTGTGTTTTCAACTTCTTGACGACGTTGATAAATTATACTATTTTATTTTTAGTGTTGTATGCATGTGCTTGAGATTTCATGAATTAAGTTTAAATCGCGTAAGCTAAAAATTAGCGTTCAATGTAAACGGGCATCAAACAATTAAATGTTTACATCAAGCAAGGGTTATATAATTATTTTGAGGATAATTATTAACTTTGTTCATTTTATTTTTATCGGATACGTAAAGTGTATACGTTTCGCGATAAATTACGTTTAGGCACTCCCGGAACCACAAAAACTTTTCTACGCTTCAACAAATACCCACTTTTATACCCAATACACAAAATTACATAAATATATCATGTATATCTTTGTAATTTCCGAAAATCTTGTATAATATACAAGATTATACATGAAAAATGAGATAAGATTTCATTTTTGGTCAACCTACACCATACTTCATGTAAGCAACACCATACCTCATTATGGCAAGACCATGCCTACCATACCTTGACCATGAGCCATGCCTTGAGCCATTCTATGTCTCCTTGACTAGTCTTGCTAGTTTATTACTTATACTTTGCATAAAGAGATACATACATCACACTCTTAGACAAATCAAACCAACAAATACCTTCTACTTTTGTTGACCATATTAGGCCCCGGCTACAAAACATCACCCAACCAAACCCATACAAAATTTTCTACAATCCATACACTTCTATATACACCTATTCTAAGATATACTAAGACATTTGCAAGCATTGAATCACCATTTCCAAGTATTTCTCAAGTAAAAGGAAGCTAGGGTTTAGTGAAGGAAAGCTAGTGTTTATTAAGTGCAAGCTTGGTTTTTGTGGCTAAACAAGGGTTTAGTACTTATACATCATCATAATCATTCTTCATAAGGTCCATTTAAACTCTTTATGTTGCTATAACTTTTATTATTATGCATATGATATTTCTATTTAGCATAAATCACCATTTAAGTTTTAATCATGAAAATAAAGTTTTCACTTGAAATGACCACATGGACTACTTTTATATATGTTGTGTTCTTACTTACATCATGATAAAAAGGATGAGAAAATGTTGTATCATATTGTTTTGGTGTAAACATGATTATGGGTAAATTAGGGTTTATAATACTTCATAATATGTTTCAAGAGAAAGTAATACAAAAGACATGTTAATATTGATTATGGACTCTTAATCATGTTGATAGAACACTAAAATAAAGTCTCATGGAAAGAAATACATATGTACACATTTTGGTTTATGTATAAAAATGATTATTTACATAAACTCAGTAAAATTAGAGATTTCTTAAGTAATGTTGATGATTTTAAGTATTATCTGTAATTAGTAACCTTGGTAGCTTGGGACTCTAAAAAAAAAGGGACTATTATGGGCAAAGGAAACATCTATATGTCATGAATTTATAAAAATATATGATATATGATGACATATGGAAATATACAAAAGTAATAAAGTATAAAGAAAAGATCATAAATGGATTCAAAACTCAAGCTAACATTCTGTCCCAAATTTCGAAATTTGGACATACTCTTTTTATATTTTATAAAATAATACATTTCACGACGATTCCGAAAAAGTAAGAAACTTGTTAAACGGATTAATAACGAAAAAGTTATGTTAAAAACGAGTTATACGTTAATAAACGAAGTCGTAAGTAAAATTTTTATAAAAACATTTTTATAAAAATTATAAACAGCAAGGGTTGGTATTTTTAACAAATAATACATATTTTTCAGGACACACATGTAAGAATCGTAATGTTTCAATTAATAACGAACGAGTTATGAATTTGCAAGTTTACGACCAAATAATACTTTTATAAAATATTTTTATAAAAAGTTACTATTTTATGACAGAAATTTATATTTTTGTAACTCATAAAAATATAAGACTTTCAAATACGAGAACGTCCTCGATAATAATCATTAAAACGAGCATATAACGAATATAAATACGTCATTAACGGGTTTTTACGACGACAAAAATACGAATTTTATAAAACTCACGTCTGATGTGAACAGTAAAAGTTACTGTTCACCAGAGGGTCAAAATACGTAAAATGTCAATTTATGATAACTCGTCTTGATACGAAAAGATGGACATAAGAAACGCAAGAATCGGGCTTAAAACGCGAAAGTTACGCCAGTTTTACTAAACGGTAATTATAAACGTTTTAACTTATAGGGACACATATTTTCAAAACCATTAGTTGGTTGATTGAGCTATATAGAATATTATGTGGTTTCAAAGTATTATATTACTAGGGAGTTCATATATGAGCCTCTACGGAATGGCGTATCGACGAGTTGTAGGATTTACGATTTTAAGTGTCCTAAATCCTCGTACGTCATGTCAAGACCTCTTCTAATTATTTAGCATCCGAACGATAGTACAGATGTAACAACTATAGGATTACATTCAATGTTATCAATTTAATTATTGGTACTTATACGACCTATGTAAATTTGGTTGCATTCGATCTTTTAGTGAACGCTTTATCTGCGATATTTGGATTATCAGAACTCAAGGTGAGTTCATAGCCCCACGTTTTACATGCTTTTGTTTTACAAAGTTTTTGGGGTGAAAAACATGCGATGTTTTACAACTGGACACAAGTGGTTAAGTTTCATATTATGATTACATGTTGCCTAAGTAGCGATAACCCAATCTGTGCCATTATCATCAACTCGTTAGATTTCTAGAGCGCGTGATGTTATGAATAGATCTATTGGGTTTGACAACCCCGTTCGGGTGATTAGCTATCACTAGTGTATGAATACGAACGTATACATGATCGAATAATATCTGATGTTGCGGGTTAGATTTAGAAACATCACCAGGGCAAACGGCAATGAAATTTGGCATCCATACATTGTCAAGCACTTATGTCATGAGCTTAGAGCAACGTAATTACATTTATATGATATCTGCATCTGTTGCATTATCATACACTTGGGAAATCTTGTGGTCCTACAATATATGATTTATCAAACCTATGAATTCACCAACATTATTGTTGACGTTTTAAAGCAATGTTTTTCAGGAGATCAATAAGCACAAGGTGCGATGGATACATTGGTGGGTTATTGATTTGGGATGTCATGCATTAAAGATTTTGTCGCATTTCATTTTGTTATCTGTTATGGGCTGAAAATCTTTGTATTTGATCAAGTGAACAAGTTAAGCTTCGGGCTTATGTAACAATTACTTTGTTAAATCCAATGTATCGTTTTCAAACGACTTTTTGGTCGTTCTATATATATCTTGTGTTGTTGATCTATGAAGTAACACGCCCCGGACCCATATTCCGCTGCGACCCAATTTGGGGGTGTTACAGATTGGTATCAAGAGCCAAGGTTATAGAGAACCAGGTCAAATGTTTTTGCTGGACTATAACCGTTTTCAAAAGTTGTTTTATAACAAGGGGTTGTACACGGGACATACATATGTGCATACATTCATGCATACACTATTTGTTGCATTAGTGGGACTAGATGCATTCATAATTGATATACGTGGTTATAATATATTACGTATATTACAATAAGAGCCTTATATAATATACTCATATAAGTTATTTCTGCTGGTCACAGTAGTCATGTCAGCCGATTCCGCGGTTACCTATACGTCTGTTCACTCTGAGGCACGATCTTGGAGTATTCCATCTGAGGATCCTTACGAGGAGGCTGCCCAACAGTTGTTCGAGCAGGCACCACGACATCCAGAGTATGTACCTGAGGACCATATACCAGTGTACATTCCTGAGCCTGAGCATCCTGAGGATTTAGTGCCAGCTGAGGATGAGGCACCTATACCTCCATTACCACCATCCTTTCTAGCTCTACGGATTCGACCTCTTAGTCCTAGAGCACTCGAGGTTGAGATGAGAGATGTAGCATCAGCCTACTATCATTCACTACACCCATCAGGGACTCCACCATTGTTACCTATCCCTCTACCTGCACCATCTTCTAGCCGCAGAGCTGATATTCCCGAGGCTGACACACCGCCTCGGAAGAGACTACTACTTACTACTCCCAGACCTGGGTGTGAGATTGGAGAGAGTTCTGCTGCTGCTGCGAGACAGCCAGGACCCACTATAGAGACCAGACTCCTAGATACTGAGAGGAGGATTATGACCGCCTTAGAGTTGGTCAACAGGAGGGTCACTTACCAGGTAGATGTTTGCACTAGGGAGAGTTCAGAGTTTTGCACACGACATCACGATGCCCAAAAGGATCGTGCAGCTGTGAGAGCTGAGATTGAGATTTTGAGGAGAGAGAGACTTGCCTACGAGCAGGAGAGTATTCAGAGCCGTCAGGATTTGGCTAGATCTGAGGCTTACAGCAGGACCTTAGAGGCACGGATTACATTGTTAGAGACTGAGGCACGTCGCCACGAGTGGCAGCGTCAGGCTGCAGATGATCTTGCTGTTCAGCATATCATGCGTACCCAGGCCTTGGAGGCTGGAGCGCGCATTGACACATTGGAGGACACTGGTAGCAGTTCCTAGACGTTGGTTATGATTGTATATGCTATGCAGTCTGTTAAGTTTTATGGGTTACTCCCAGCTAGCAGGCGGTATAGATCTTTTATTTCTGATTAGCTATCCTGTATAGCCTACTAAGTATTACGGGTAACTCCCGGCTAGTAGGGCTCTATGTTGATTTTCATTTTTGTAACCTAGCGATAGGTGATCATTTTGTATCTAAACCAATCATGTATGTTTTCCAGTTATATATGGAATGGATGTATTATGTCATGTCTATAATCGAATTTGTGGTGAATGAATGTCGATTTGGTTATATCATTGTTAATTACAATTCAGTTGTACATTTCACTGTGTGATGTGATCTCACTTTAGTTATCATGGATATGTTATGTCACGTTATGATTTTATGAAATCTAACGGGTATTGTATTTTCTTGATTGAAGAAAATGGCACCAAAAAGAGCCACGAGGTCAACACCGGCCACAACAACAACACCAGCCCCAACAGCAACCACAACCACTACGGTCACAAATGCCCAACTCCAAGCTATGATTGATCAAGGTGTCAGTGCCGCTCTGGCCGCACGTGACGCAACTAGGAATGGCACTGATAGTCATTCTTCGGGAACGGGTGTCAGGGGATCTGAACGCGTTGCTCGAGAGTGCACTTACCAGGATTTCATGAAGTGCAAACCTCTGTATTTCAAGGGCACCGAGGGAGTGGTTGAGTTAACCCAATGGTTTGAAAGAATGGAGACTGTCTTCCGAATAAGCAACTGCTCGGTGGAAAACCAGGTCAAGTTCTCTACTTGTACTCTTTTAGCAAGTGCTCTAACATGGTGGAATTCCCATGTTATGACTGTTACTCATGATGTTGCATATTCAATGACTTGGGTCGATCTAAGGAAGAAGATGACTGACAAATATTATCTACGAAACGAAATGAAGAAGCTTGAGGCTGAATTATGGAACTTGAAAGTGATAGTGTAAACCCCCGTATTTAAGGTCACTACTATTTAATATCTCATAATTAATTTATAAATTTTAAACAAGTTACTTTTATTTACATCGAGACATTTTATTGAAATCGTCGTTTTAATTAATTGCGAGCTATGATTAAAACAATTATTCGTCTTGAACCTTACGTAAATTTAACTTTTCAGAAAAGTATTCCGTTTAATGTAAAATTATTTTTATCATATTCGTTTTTACCTCGTGGTTTCGTCTTAACTCTCGTTTTATTTTACGTTGATACCCGTTAGCCTCAAAACTACCTACCTATCTTAAAATTTATACCCTAAACATCAAAGTTTATAAAATTTAAACTTAAAACTCATCACCACCACCTCATTTGAGGCGTGGCATTTGGAGAAACAAAGGCAAGACATTTGTCTTGCTTAGACAATAACCTTGCATGTACAAGTCTTTCAAAACCACCCATCACACTTCACTTCTCATAGTTAGAAAGAAATTTCACACACACACACCTCTTGTCTCTCTTGTTCTTGCCGCCCCCTTAAACCACAAAACCCTCAATTCATACCAAAATTCCTACTACAATCTCTTGTTATATTTACACCATTTGATTCCTCACATTCAAAGTTCCATTTTCATACCATAAAACCTATCATTTGTAGGCTTTGGGGCTGAGTTAGAAGAATAATATGAAGATGGTCATGCATGTTAAAGAAATGATGTCCTAGTAAAGCTTGGTGGCTAGGAAAACTTGTTGTTAATAACTATTTTGGGTGATCATTGTAGTGAGCCATCTTTCTCACTTTTCCTAAATTTTTCTTATAAGATTATTTTGATATTATTACTTGTTATGAAAATATATATTGAGTGAGATATGGTCAAAATACTAAAATGGGTCAGTTCTGGACTTTGGTTTAGAAAACGTATTAAACACCAGGTTAATGAGTTAAATGTTTGGGTTTTAAAGCATGGGTCAATACTAGACATCATAGGGAAGCTATAGCACTTGGCCCCACATCCATTGCTATCCTAGATTAGGAGTTATGATTAAAATGGCAAAAGTAAGAAATTCAGTCAGCTTTCTGTTTTGACTTAGGTTGAGTAAAAATCTATTTCCCATGGATTGGTAAATGGTATGAGTGATTGGACTATGAAGTAACACCTATATATGTTCCGCTGCGTTGTCCCGAAAATGGGGGTGTTACAGATTTGTACCAGAGCCATAAGTCATAGAGAACTAGGTCAACTTTTCAAAAACCTAAACTATGACTATATAATCCACCACCTCCAGTGTCTGAAGACGAAGAGACACCTCCTACTTCTCCTGTTATCCTTGATGCTGATGGTCAGCCTATCCCTCCCATTGCTTCGTTTGGTCAAAATTTCCATTTCGGTGAGAGTTCATTTACTGCAAATCTTTTGACTGGAAATTCTAAGGTTGTTCCGACCGGTCCCATGGGTCCAAATTTGGGGACGATTTGGAGGAGGATGAGAGATATGGAAAAATTAATGATGGAAAGGATCGATACTGAAGGAAGAATAAAAAGGAAGTTTAAGGAACAAGATAGTCATTTTGTTGGCCTAGGTTGTGACAATGTTGAGATAGATCGTACGGTGAGAAAGGTGATGTCAAATTTGTCT